>AYEL01088429.1:0-46856 GCA_000484575.1 Olivierus martensii
AAACCACAATTTCATGCTGTATGTATTCAGTGTTGAAATATCGTGACAATTTTTGCTTTTTTTATGGTGTGAAATCAGTAGCTTCCCTATATCTTTCAATAGATTAGATTCATTAATTTCACACTCACACAAAATATAAATCATGAAAAAATTGAATAAAGTCACTTATTTTATCTCTAAAATATTGATTGAAAGAAAAATATACAATATATATTAACTTAATCAATGAAACCAAAGAACAGTAACTGAAGCATGCAATGCTAATATGTTGCATTTCACTGTTTCTGGCTTTATTGAATAATATATATTTTGCCAACATTATCAAAAAATACTAGATAATAATTTTCTGACACACTAATTCACAAATACAAAAAAATTAAAAATACTTAGCAAAAACTAAATTTTTTGTTGTGAGTATAATAATTTCGCCAACCACTGTATTGTGGAGAAAAGATTAGTGCCGACGTACTACCTTGAAAAAGCGGTTGCGGACTGGTGTAATAGGATTTTGGGAGAGACTTTTTTTTTTTTTAATTTTTGCATATTTTACGCCCCCTTTCCAATCAGGGAGATTACTAAGGGGGCGGGGCCAGTTCCAACCACGGGCTGCACCCACACCCGTGGAGGGGGGCCGGATGGTGAAGGACGGGGATCACCGGGCCAGGCCCAGCACCCCGAAAAAAATCCGGGACCAGACCCGGGACGCGAACCCGGGTCCTACAGAGTGGTACGCAAACGCGTTACCACTCGGCCATCCGGCCGCCACTAACAATCTATTACAGCAGAATGTTACAAAATATTAGATACCTACGTAATTAATTTTGTAAAAAAAATTACAACTTAATCTGAATGATGAAATTTACTATGTTCATGGTTTTATATCATCAAAATTTGGAGTAACTCTGTAGTGTACGTGTACACTAGCGACAGTATCCATTCTTTTACACTACAAAGTATCCATTATTTTATTTTTTCTTTTCGAGTGCAATTTTACAAATGTGAGTCTTGAAACTGTTGTGTGTTCTAATTTAAGCGGCGGGCCTTATAAGATGCCTTCGCGGGCTGGATCCGGCCTGCAGGCCGCCTTTTGCACATGATTTATACCATATGATGCTCCTGATTTATACCATATGATCATTAGACATTTTCGATTTGTTTCGAGGCCAAAACACAGAAGTACAATTTTACAAATGTGAGTCTTGAAACTGTTGTGTGTTCTAATTTAAGCGGCGGGCCTTACAAGATGCCTTCGCGAGCTGGATCCGGCCTGCGGGCCGCCTTTTGCCCATTCCTGATTTATACCATATGATCATTAGACATTTTCGATTTGTTTCGAGGCCAAAACACAAAATTTCAACAATCAATCAATACAAAAAATTTTACGAAGAAGATTTTCTTCACCCTGTATATTTAACGTTACATAAGTTGCACAAAGTTGTAATTTAGGGAAAAAATGCTTTGTATGATGTTTATATCATCATGGTATGTAAGTGCTATAAAATTTATTCTGATAAAATAATTATTTACTTCATAATTTTACATTTATTTGATATAATTTATTTAAAGAATATCTTTATGGTGTATTTAGGTTTCAATTTACCTCACGTAAAAATTATAACACTTTTGCGATTATTCTTTTGCTCTCATATGAGATCAGCTTATCTGTTTGCTACTTCACTACATTCCAAAATTTTGCCAGTGGCTTATCAGTGCAAAGATAGAGAAACGTTTAACCAAGGTAAATGCAGCGAATGTGGACCGGATGGAAAGAAATGTGCAGCATTGGGAATTCATGCAGAAAAGTATGCTGATAAAATTATAAATGGAACAGTAACCATGTTCCTAGCTACGACGTTCACAGAAGAATATTTTTGTGAGTGGAAATTAAATTCATTAAATTAAAACTGATACTGATATATAATTGTATTAATTATTAAAATATTCTTTAGTGTATCATTATCACGTGGAAGTGTTTATAGCTTCCGGTCCTTACCATATAATTGAAATAGGAAAAATTGTTCTGATCGTAAATTCTGGATTAGTGAAAACGACCTTGAATAAAGAGTTTGTAGGCTTTAAATGATATTAAATCGGTTTAAAACTTTTTTATAAACGAAATCGTTTTATTTTAGTTTTTATGCTCGATTCATCCGAAATGCATTTCTACCTGGAAAATCTTACAGTTTTCTAATGACAACAACTCGCAACATCGATCCGATAACAAAACTTCAATTTCTTTGGTACGGTAACTTACCACATCCGAACAGCAGGTTGCATGTCCGCTGTATAAAAATTGTTCCAATGAATAACTTACAAAGGTGAGTTTTTTAATTCTCTCTCTTGTAATTAATCTTAAACCTCGTTGATTATTTTTTGTATTTATGAAAAAATTTGTTATATGTATCTATAAAAATAATCATTATTTTTTATTTATTTTCAGAGATCGTTCTGATCTGACAACATATGGCAGCACAGACCAAGTACCTATTCCTCCTGAACAAATCGTAACGCTAAATTTAGGAAAAAGTTGCTAAACGATCAATAGAGAGTGGTCTTGATTAAATTCTCCATTTTAATTTTTAAATATTTGCATTTTAAAATTATTTGTTTCTTTTATCCAGGAATAAAAATTAATTAAATACTGTAAATACGACCTCAATTTTAATGGTTATCATTTATCATAATATTTCTCATTTTTTATATTTTGTTGAACATTCAAATATTTTGAATGGTAAATTAACATTGTTGTATTGTTTTGGATATATTATTTTCTTGTATCAGTTGTTTGTTTTAATTATTTATTCCCTTAAAATTAAAAAAAAAAAACAGCTAAACAGTTATTTGCAGAAAAGCTACATAGAGACATACATATTTTTCTGAAAAGGGGAATACACTTGTCAAATATAAAACAAATGGAAATATTTTATACAAATTTGAACTAAATTGAAACTAAACACAGATGGTAATTTACAATAATGCTTGTAATTATAATATAACTTATTATAAAGGCATGTGTCCATCAGTAACGTAAAAGAAAATAATGTTAAACAAGTGGTTAAGCGGTGGAGCATTCAAATACCCATCAGATGCAGTCAGACCCAGCAGATATCCATAGTATATTAAGCCAGTAGGTGAAATATGGGTTCAGTAGACCGAATTCAAACATTTATAAGAAAATCTGAAGAGTTTGATCCTGAATTGAACCCTCACTTGCCATTTGTTCATTTACCAAAAGTTCAATAAACATTGTTTTTATTTAGCTTTTTTACTCCAAATTTTAATTTACGTAAGGAAAATATTGGTTACAAAATTGCGCTATTAGTTCAATATTTTCAGATTTTAATTCATTTGTTCCTTGTTCGACGTCTTTTTCCTGAATCTGGATCAAAAAATACCCATCAGGGTTATCATGATTCATCTGAAATTCCCTTGGTTAATAAATCTTTATCGACTTTAATGAAAAGTAATCAGTTACTATATTTAGCGTAATTAATTCTAATCATTTTAACTACAATGAGATTCCCAATCTATAGAATCCGAATCCATCAATTATTCCCAATGAGTTCATTATAGGACTATTGGTTTATAGGATTATATATATCATTATAGGACATCTGGGTTTAAATACTGATTGTAGAGCGATGTAAAACTAAACTAAAATCGTTTATTAAAAAATATTTAGGTTATAAAGAAATTTTTAGGTTTCATTACATTCGTTGGGTTAGGTTAGGTTAGATTAATTAAGCCGCCATATCTCATAAGAGATATTCTGTATTTGGCAGCAGCCACTTATAGAGCCCATCACAGATAGGCCAACACTCATGATGGAATCCCAACTGGATGGTTGAAGAATGGGGTTCTTCCAGTTTTTCAGGATGGGGACAAGAGCTGGACCTCTCCTGAAAAACTGGAGACCACTTATAGATCCCATCACAGGTAGGCCAACACTCATGATGGAATCCCAACTGGATGGTTGAAGATTGGGGTTCTTCCAGTTTTTCAGGATGGGGACAAGAGCTGGACCTCTCCTGAAAAACTGGAGGAGTGGGACCCGGATTTCTACCCGGTCCAGGATGGTAAGCCATAGCTTTGCCAAGCAGCCATCCGGCCGACTTCATTGCATTGGTAATTTCATTGAAGTTAATTGTTTGAAGTCAGAGTTAAAACACAGTAGACATTTCTGTAGGGGCACCGGGCGTTTCCAGGACGACGCTCGGCCCAGAACGAGAATCGAGATTAAGGCCTAACTTGGAGGTCTATAGAGACCATCTTCGAGATGTAACAACCTCTAGAGGTCCCAAAAGAAACACCCGGTTCTGGTCCCGTTTGAATTATTAGTTGAGCCTCTATAGACATCTCGAAGATGGTCTTATGACCTCTAGAGGTCCCAAAAGAAACACCCGGTTCTGGTCCCGTTTGAATTATTAGTTGAGCAGTAACGGGTCGTCCACAGTTATGGCTGAGGTCGTAGACCCAGCACTAACTCCCAATTGGAAGTACGTCCCGGGTATTAGGTCTCTCGAGACTAGACTCTGTATATAACAACATCTAGAGGTCTGCGGGCAGTAACGGGTCATCCACAGTTATGGTTGAGGTCGTTGACTCAGCACTAACTCCCAATTGGAAGTACATCCCGGGTATTAGGTCTCTCGAGACTAGACTCTGTATATAACAACATCTAGAGGTCTGCTAAGAACCAATCCAGTCTGGTATAGTTCCGACTTACAGATGGCCGGCAGCTGCTGTCTACAGGTTCTGCCTGGACCTCAGGCAAAAACTGACACCTCGGCTGCAGCCGGCAGCCAGCACCTAGTCTTCTCCTCTCAGGAGGAATGATGACTAGGTGCTTGTCCCGGCTTTGCCGAGCCGCCGGCAACTGTGGGCGTGGCTATGTCATACAACAAAGGCCGTGTTCGAAGTGCTGGTAAAGAATACTTCGTGGACCGGTTTGATCAGTTTACCGGAAATTCCGCCATATTCAGACCTGTTCGAAGTATTTAGACCTCTTCTTCATGTGATCTGCGGAGATCGCTTCGACGAAGACCACATTCATGTGGTATATCTATGCGATCTACTGATCTAAACATGGAGACAGTAGCCATTCGGCGATTATACGGCTTGTTTCAGATTATGAAAATACCATGTAGGCCTCGATTAGTGCGAATAATGGGTTCCACGAATTTCCCGCACTATTCGAAGTGTTAACTATATGTAAAATATGGTAATTGTATCTTGCTTTGTGAGATTCCAGCCATTAGACAACCTCACGATGAATAACCACAATACTAACTGTTTAAGAAATATTTATTCTCATACAATGAATAACCACAATACTAACTGTTTAAAAAATATTTATTTTCATATTTTACATCGGTGTTCATCATCTAAATTAATAATTTACCAGGAATTTTATCTCATACCATCATCAAACCAACTGCCAAATCGAAACCAAAAGAGCCCATCATCTAAATCAATAACTTACCCGGAATTGCGTCTGATACCATTATCAAACCAACCGCCAAATCAAAATCAAAATAGCAAATTGCAGCAATGAAAATACCCTCTTTAAATATTATTGTTTTCTACCTTCATCTTTTCGTATCTTGTTATCAAAGTAAATAAGAACATTAGATAATACATATGGATCTTATGTATATATTATAATGTCTTATATACTGTATACAGTAGGCCAGCGATGGCGAACTTTTTGAGTTCGGGGTGTCAAAATTTTGAAAAATCATAGTAATGGTAAATAGCTAACGGTAAAAAAGCCCATCTTTCTTGTTTTTCACCCCTTCAAAGTCAAGTGACTGTTCTTGGACTGCTCCTAGTCCGATTTTATTAACCGAAAATTAACATTAATTTATTAATTGACATCATAAAAGGGAACGGACATTTGTTAGTAAAACTAGTCTATGCTTACAACTCGCATTAATCGAATATTTGTTGGAACTAACTGAAAAACGGTATCATTTTTATAAGTCGCACTAATCGAATATTGTATTATTCAAACTCGCACTAATCAAGGCCTACCTGTATATCAGATTTGAATTCGCACTAATCGAGGCCTACCTGTACATAAGATCGGAAGAGCGTCGTGTACACTAATTGAATATCGCACTAATTGAGGCCTCCCTGTATAAGAATTTTCTGAAAAACGATGTCAATTTTATAAGTCGCACTAATCGAAATCGCATTATTCGAACTCGCAAATTTTTATAAGTCGCACTAATCGAATATCGCATTATTCGAACTCGCATTTTATAAGTCGCACTAATCAAAATCGCATTATTCGAACTCGCACTAATTTTGTAAGTCGCACTAATCAAATATGGTATCAATTTTATAAGTCGTACTAATCGAAATCGCATTATTCGAACTCGCACTAAACGAGGCCTATCTGTATAATAATAATTGCATTTCCAAATCTTCCAATTAAGTAAGAGCTCTGTATTATAAATTATTATATCGCATTTATTGTTTTTATATTTGTCATAATATTAAAATTTTATTTGATATAAAATTTTCATTAAATTTTATGTTGATTATATTAATTTGCATAAAATCTAAAAAAGTTAAAGAATAGAAAGTTAAAAGAATAGATACATCATCGATATAATTATATATCATTTTGATATTTTGCACTAGCATCATTATAGTTTTAATTATCATCATTCTTTGATTATTTGTATATTTTCTGAAGAATCCTATTCATTTCTCTTAACGAATTAAATTATATTCAAATTTGATACAAAGGAACGTAAACTTGACTGGAGTACTTCAATGGTATTCGAATATCCATCTTTCTTAAGACTACTCTGACTGAGAATACTTTACGGCTACGTCGTAAGTGCCAGCGTCCAGCGTGCGCGTGCGTTGCCTAGCTACCATTTCGCCTATTTCCTGGCGTCCAACGTGCCAGCGTTCTTCACATCGCGTGCCTTCACCAGTTTCTGCTGCAGACGGTCGAGTTGTTCGCAGTAGAAAGTTACGTTGATGGTTGTATTTTGCGGCAGCAACTCGAACATGATGATTCCTTTAGAATCCCAGAAGACAGAGGGGGTCGGTCTTCGAGGTCCTGATCTCTACTTTTGAAGCGTTTGTACCAATCGTATACAGTTCTTCTGGCGACAGTGTCCGGGCCGAACGCAGCATTGATGTCGGTGATAGAATTGGTTGCTTTTTTGTTGGAACCATAGTCATAGAGAAGGAGCAGGCGAACTTGCTCTTTGATTAGCGGATATTGCATTTTGCTAATAGTCATAGAGGAGGAGCAGGCGAACTTGCTCTTTGATTAGCTGATATTGCATTTTGCTAGCACATCAGCTCTGTTCAAACAAATGAATGGCAGTTATTGTATGCCATAATCATTACCACAATATCATCTTGGCTCCAGAATGTGAATATACTTAGCTGCGCCGTCTCTCCCGGATTTACCCTATATTATCTTTGCATGGTTTGTTTGTTTATACGTGTTTACTATGCTAAATTAGCAAAGCTATGAAGAATGCAAGATAAGTTCAAAATATATAATTTAAATAAGCTAGGTTTGCCATAATTCTCTGAACTTAAGCCAGGACGCTTGTCGGGAGAGATCCACGTTTTTTAAATTTCGTTATATATATTAAAGATAATCAGGATTTACCCTATATTATCTTTGCATGGTTTGTTTGTTTATACGTGTTTACTATGCTAAATTAGCAAAGCTATGAAGAATGCAAGATAACAAGTTCAAAATATATAATTTCAATAAGCTAGGTTTGCCATAATTCTCTGAACTTAAGCTGACGCTTGTCGGGAGAGATCCACGTTTTTTAAATTTCGTTATATATATTAAAGATAATCAAGGCATATTAAAAAAAATTATACAGTACTTACTCAGAGATTTAAATAAATAATAATAATTTCTAAATAATAAAATCATAACTTTCACCTATAACTGAGTCCAGGTTTGGCTAATCATTGGCAATTACTGGTTCAGTCAATTTTTGTTTTAATCCTTTGTTTGATTTTCATACTACTATTGTATAAGAATTTTTCTGAAGACAATGCTTTCTTCAGAATGTTGGACTCTAATTCGATCAAAAAATTTGTTGTACCTGCTAAATTATTTCGTTATCATTCTGTTTTGTGAAATATTTGTACTCTTTTTAAGTTTACCGTACTTGCACATTCTACTACTACAAATTTTAGGATTTAATTTAAATTTACGGGCTAGTGAGTAATGCCAATCGGTGTAATAACAAACTAAAAGAAAACTTATTGCGCTTGTGCAACACTTGAACCTGTGGTCTATGCGAGTATTGTGTTGCTACAATCCATGGTTGCTTCTTCTTTAGTTTCTGATGTGAAGGGTATAGCGGTAGCTTTTTCCTCCGATGATGGTCCATGGTTGCTACTCAGCTGCTAAGAATTTAAAGAGCCGATCGAACTAAACGAATAAAATACTTGATAAATACTGGAGTGAAGAAAATTTGAAATCCATGTCATTTTAAAGTCCCGAACAAAATCCATGGCAGTCCGGGATGTAAATGTAAAACGCAAAAAATTGTAAAACGTTTAGTGACGCTCACATTCCCGCACAGTTATAAGCAGTCTTTACATTAGGCACAGAGACAGATGGAGGTGGTTCCAATCCTTGTAAACTCATGCATATTCAGTCCTTGTGCATATCATACTGGATAGACTGCTCCATACTAGCAACAAGTGGATTCATTGAAATGGTGAAGTTACGTGGTATAATAGTGCATATTGGGGCACTTACTACATCCTTTTTATTAATTATTTGGATCTGGTCATCATACTAACATAAATGGGGTAGGTCTAGCCACCTAAACAAAGTCAGTTTGCTATATCATCGATTTTACAACGTTGCTGGTGGGGTAAACTATTGTAGCGGGACGGCTTCACTTGTTGCCTTAGTGCATATTCCACCAGTGCGCCAACGTTGAGTGCTCTTATATCTAATATCGCCTTCATGCTATTTATTTGGACGTCAGTTCCAAATATTTGCATTTATATATTTATATATATACAGGTAACGAAAAAATATATATATACAATATGTATTTTTTGTGGAAAATTATTTTTGTAACAGTAATTTAAATTATTAAAAAATAATTTGTTAATCAAATGCTTTTTGTCAGTGAATAATTTGGTTCGATAAATTATTAGTAGAGCTCTGCTCTTCTGGCCTCTGATGACGAGTCGTTCCTGCTTTTTAGTAATATGTTAAACAATAACTGAAACGCAGATCAATAATGAAAACAAAAAATGAATAAAGAAAGCTGCATAAATAGAGCATAAAATAACTGTTTACCTTAAACTATTTTATTTTATTTTACATTAAAGTGATAAGATTTTCTGAACTTCAATTCGGGACGCTCTAGATATTGAGGAGCGTAGGATGTGGAGTTGGACAAAATAAAAAAAAAAATTTTTTTTTAATAATGAAAAAGTATATTATTAAAGAATTTGCAAAAAGAAGGCAGGAAGAGATAAAGAAACATAAACAATATATTTTACTATTACTTTTTCTTCAGATTGATTCATCCACATTGGTTATATTAGGGTGACCACTGGATGGACTGCTCTATAATGGCCAGTGGTCAGCAGAAAACTAAGCCGCTGAATTGGAAGGATCATGTGGTATAAAACTCGATATTGGGTAACTCACTTTTTTTAATTATTTGGATCTGATCATCACACTTATTAACATAAATGGAATGTCTGGCCATCAAAACTAAGTCAATTTGCTATATCTTCGAATTTATGTTCGCATTCGCCATCTTTTCAGCCGGATTCGTTTATCTAAGCCGGACCATCCGGAATGGGGGTGACCATTCCGGATGGTCCGGATTATTCTCCTTGATTCTATTTATGTAATAGTTGGGAAGGAGAATTCTTCAAAAGCTAATTTTTTTAAATTAAAATTTTTTTTTTTTATTTTTTAATATTTATTTATTAGATTATATTTTATTATTAATTATTTTAAAATTCAAGTGTCCTATACTCTAACTGAAAATTTGTTATTTAAAATTAAGGCTAGTTAATCTTTTTTTAAATTTTTTAATATAAACTATTTATTTATAAGTAAAAAACGGGACAATCCGGGATAAAGATTCAAAAATCGGGACTGTTCCGGCTAATCCTGAACATCTGGTCACTTTAGTTAAAAGATGTAAAATGATAGCTTAAGGGAAGTAAGAAGCAAGCTAGCTAGTCTCCAAATGCATAAAAAGAATCTGTGATTGATGATTTCTAAATTCATTCAGGACACTATGATTGGCCAAACTTGGCGTTAATTAAAAAGTTGTTGTTAACTATAACAGAAATAATGGAATTCTATAAAGAGCGGATCGTTACTTGAAATTTCGTTAATGTTAAGTTTCCACTATAATGTGATTTGTATATTTCAAAAAAATAATTTCTCATGTGTAAAATTTTAGATATTTAGAGGGATAAAAATCTGTAAAAATAATTATAGCCTATGCCCTATGGCAGGCATGTCAAACTCATTTTAATTCAAGGGCCATTTAATGAGCCTTGTAAGATTGCTGCGGGCCACATATTTAATTTTTTTTTAATTACATTTTAGAGTAAGGATTCAGAAATATAAATAGGATAATTAAAAACATTATGTAATCAAATGAATATATTGCAAAAATATATAATTACTACATAATTGCTTTTAATTAGGAATGATTTTTAAATTTAATTTCTCGCTATCAATCTAATTTTCTATCCTGTACAAAAACAAGCTTTCATATATATAATTACTACATAATTGCTTTTAATTAGGAATGAGTTTTAAATTTAATTTCTCGCTATCAATCTAATTTTCTATCCTGTACAAAAACAAGCTTTCATTAAAATTTTATAAATTCAAATATTCATAATTACTTACATTTTTTAAATAAGTTAATAACACAACAAATAAATCTTTAACAAGCCCAGTGGCATGTCCTTTATAGATGTCCTTTAAACAGGGATTGTTTGGAACTTGATTATTGTATTTGGCTATCCAAAAAAAATAATACAGATTCTCATTTATGACTTTTTGTTTTTTGGTAAGAAATTTCGTACAAAACGATGTAGTCCTTGCAGGAAAGTACTTAGTTTATGTCACCAATCCGAAAGCCATCTGTACATATATGTCTGATAAGGACAATCGAAAAAAACTTCTACAACAAATTTCATTAAAATCAAACTATGCATCCAATGGCGTAGCGAGCATAACTGGCGCCTGGGGCACGATACCTTTTTGGCGCCCCTCCAAAAAACATATATAATATATAGAATATACTTGTAATAAGAATTTGGCGCACCTATACGAGTGGCGCCCGGGGCATGATAGACCCCCTCGCTACGCTACTGTATATATCATTATATATATATCATATATATATACTGTATATATATATGATATATATCATAATATATATATATATCATAGTATATATCATAATATATATATATATCATAATATATGACATAGTTGTGAAGCGAGAATTACTATCTGTTATAACATTGTTCTCATTTTCATTTTAGTTAAGAGTGTTGGGGGCCACAAAAAATCACTTTGAGGGTCGCAACTTTTACACCCTGCCCTATGGGAATATATTTTATTGGAAAATGAATGCTAAATGATGATTGATTAAAAACTGAAATGAGTACTTTAAATTAAAATTTTTATATTTTGGAAAAATAAATAAATATACTAAACTCAGGTTTAGTTTAACTAAAGTTTAGATCAGCACTTACATTACATTGAAGCTATTTTGTTGAAAAATAGCTTTAAAGCAATTATATCTGGAAAAATTTATCATCAATGAACACAACATAATAATGAATGAATTTTCCCCAACTATAAATTTTTATTAATTATAAAAACTTATCAATGTTTTTGAGACAAGTCAAACAGTCTCTTCAACTAAATAAAATTTTAAAACTCAAATTTGGAGAATAGTTTATAAAAAAAGACATCTTTAAAATGATGATCAAAACCATTATTTCTATCAAATTCACACATTCTGGACTGAACAAAGTTTATAAAAAAAAACATCTTTAAAATGATGATCAAAACCATTATTTCTATCAAATTCACACATTCTGGACTGGCATGAGATAATGATCCAAAAAATGTATTTCTGGAGCAGATGCAGGCCTGATGTTTGAATAAGTTTTACAATAAAATACTCTGAGAGAAAGGTTGTATGTGGTTTGATTTGATGGGTTTATTGTTGCCAATAAATTTTTATTTTTGGTTTGGAAATAATTTACTTATAAACAAACATTTGATTAGTAATAAAATATTTTTTACATAGCTCTAATAATTAATAAACAAACAGTCAAATATATAATTTGATGTCTATTATACACTAAATTTTTTTTATAATTTGCACATTAAAATTTCATATTGATTCTTTTTACATTTTTAATATATTAATGAGAAATATAATGAAAAAGGTGGAATAATCAAGCAATTAATGCTTTCAATAGGGTAAAATATTCAATTATTAAATGTATCATTTATAAATGTTGACTTACTTATTCTCAAATAAAAGGTATATAAATTAAATAAAAATTGAATGATTATATCAATATTCACTGAAAAATGGAACACACTGTTGATTATCAAACTATACAAGTAACAAAACTGATAAGACATGAATATTAAAGTACAATACTTATAGCAGCCAATTTTTTAAATATTGAAAGGCTACTACTATTACAACTACTATTACAAATTTATGTAAGTTCTTTATTAGAATAAATAAAGTATAAAAAATATTAGAATAAACGAATTTAATTATCTTGCCAAATTCTATCCCTTGAAAAATCTTAACGGAAATTTTAATTACATATAAATACATATTTAAATTATTTCAAATCATTAAAATTTCCGTTAAAATTTTCAAGGAATAGAATTTGGCAAGATAATTAGGTTCATTTGGAATAAATTCCCTTGAGGTTTGTATTGTATAAAGTTTAAATATTAGAATAAATTATAATTTTAGGTTTAGGTACATTGGACTCACGTTTTTATGAACTTCTAATTTACAAACTATTTAGTTGGTCACAAAAAATCCCTAATGTTAATTAATGTCATTCCCATTTACAAACTTTTTTGGGAGTCCATACAAGTTTGTAAAGCCAAGAGTCCACTGTATTGCAAAAATTCCTTTGTAATATCTTTCTTATATAATCCACTTTCAACTCTAATCAAGTGTTTTTTAAAATTGAAATTAAATTGTATATACAATCAAGCAAAGTTTAAAATTTCTTTAAAATATATATTTCAAACCAGGGCCGCCTAGAGGGGGTGACATCTGTGACTTTTGTCATGGGCCCGACCATTGAGCCTGAAGTGTCACATAACATGTCCAATAATTCGCAGGCTGTCGATAGACCACCTAAAGCAGTCGTACCAAAATAAACCTTTTATATATATAACATAGTATGTAATGTATGGAATTTTGAATTTATTGTTTGCTTTTTTAATTAAATGCTTATTGTTTTATATGTTTTTTTTTTATTAAACCAAAGTGATGCACTTTTTTAAGTGGGGCCTTTATTAAACTAAACTGTTGCACATTTTTAAGTAGGGCCGGGACCACAGACTTGTCACAGGCCCGAAAATTTCTCTTGGCAGCCCTGTTTCAAACATTTAGTTTCTCAGAACTACATTCTCTCAAGAAGGCAATGTTGTTATAAAGACAGAATTTTTTAAAACATTAAAAGTTTTGTTAAAAGAACAGATATAGAGAGCTATTTAATTATTTATAGTAAATTATATTAGTTTAAAATTTGATTAAATCATATTAAACAAATATAATTTGAAATTTTTACAATATATTAATATTCTGATAATAATCTATAATTCAGTTTAATTATGTATTAACGTTTATGGATTATAGTGATTTAGTTTCTTTTCTATGAAATTTCAATGATATAAAGGGAAGACGTAATATATTATAAATTAATTTTAGAATTAAACTTATTCTTTTATCAATAATAATTTATTATACAAAATTTTAAAAAGCTGTTTACAACACACATTTTTTTCAGTTTTTGATATTTTACAATTCATAGAAGATAATACATTGTATATTAACAATATAGGAAAGTAGTTTTTACAGTCCAAATAGAAAGTCTAGATGTTAGATTTATTATTATATATTTTTGCAGTTTATTATGTTACAGAGTATAAACATTTTAAAAATATTTATAATAGAATGTATTCAATGGATGAATTTGCATAATTGCTTAGTCATATTTTCTATTATTAAGATAAATAATAATATATATAAATATAAAACAGAATGCATATGATGCAATTCATTTGTTTCAGTATGGATAGAATGAATTAAATTTTTTAACTTTTGTATATAGGATGACTGTATTATTCATCTCAACATAAGAACTTCAATAAATTAAATTAATTAATTAGCTGATATGCTTGTATTCCAGGAAACTTATCAAAATTAGCCAAGTTCATATAGACATAGATGAACACTTTAAATGATGCATTTTATATGGTACACATTGTAATATCTTTTATTTAGCTAATAATTCTTTAAAGCTTATTAAAAATATATTGGTTTATTGAGATTATATACAATCAAATCTTAATTATAATTTATATAATCTTACTATTAATAATTGTATTATAACAGCAGTGATTATAAATTACAGGAGCATCTTCAGTTACAAACATTCATTTTCAATTTTCAGAAAATTTCAAACTTTTCAAGAATTTTAAACATGATAGCAGAATGCCCTAATAACAAATACAATATAAAATTACACAATTAGTTAACATATTATGACAATTACACCAAAAAATCTTCACTTTACAATCAGAAAATTTTAGTTTTATCTGTGAAATAAGAAACTTCTAATTGGTCAAATTGTGAAATGTATCACAAAATACAGTATATGAAGTTATTTCAGTACTTTTGGAGGAAAAACAGCAGCAGTATTGTAATTAGGAATAAAACACACAAATTAAGTTCATAACTCAAGAACACATGTAATTTCAATACATTAAATAGCATATTGATTGATTACTTTTATTACTTAATTGAATGTGAAAAAATAATCATGCAATTATGCAAATTTTCCTAGAGAATTTTAGTTTTCATTATTCATTAAAAAGTCTGTAACATTAATTGCAGGTCTATATAATATGAATTTTAAAGGTTTGAATCTGTATTTGTATATTAATTTGAAGATATGAAAAATATTTACTTTAAAACTATAAATATATATTTTTAATAAATATTTAAAGATTATTAAATGGAATGGAAAATAAATAAATAATTTCATTATATATGTATTAAAGAATATAAAAACAATCAAAATTTATTCAATCCTACATCAGTTTTGGTTTAACATTTTCAGTTTAGTTTTGTAGAGTTGAACATAAATCATCATTATTATCCACAAGTGAAAAAATTAAAACATACAGAATTATAATTTAATAGATACGATTAATATTATTTAAAAAGAATAAATTATTTTGTTTCCCAATTTAAATTAACTTTCAGAATTGAAAATATATCTCATATCTCAGGATGTATAATTTATTTTCTATTTATAATTTAAATATATTTTTGCTTTTATAATTGCACTGCATATTCAATATAGTTAGTTTTTATTAATTCTGAAGTTCACACTTCTCAGCTTACAATAAATTGCTACAGTAATTAATTTCAATTTTCATATTATGTAAATCACATCTTACATTGATATGGTTGTTTTGAAAATGAAATATTTTATATTGTTTGTAAAAATTTATATATTTCATATAATAAATTATATTGATATAAAATATTTTTTAATATTCATTTGACTATTAAATTATATTCCATTTATTTCTAAGAAAAGTGTGCATTAGAAAGAAAAAGTTTCTAAAATTACAATTTATAGAACTTCTTCAGAATTTTAAATATTGAATTAAGCAAAAATATTTATCATCTTAAATTGAACACTTGTATTAATTTTTATATATTTATAGTATTATATACTTCTTTGGCTATGAATAATTGGAAAAATATATTTTATTAATTTGTCAAATTATAATAATTTTTTATATATTAAAGCAAATCTTTTATAGATATTTAACTTTAATAAAATACATTCATAATATGCATATAATCAACAAGTGATATAAATATATTCTCAAAAGTGATGTATTCTTTTAAATTATGAAAGATATAATTTAAATTGCAAAAATTATGAAGCACTTTAAGTGTTTTAAAACATCTTCTTTTTTGTGGCTGTGTATCTTTCCATATACTATATAGAAAATAAATAAAATAATAATTAATAAAATATTTATAACTAATAATTTATTAATAACAATTACTTTTTAAATTATTTATTAGTACTCTTGTCAGTAGTATTCTAGTCAGTAGAAACCGTCTTGGCAGTAGTAGTCTTGATACTTCGAACACAGCCAAAGTCACAAATGTTGTTATGTGCCATCAAGTCTAGTTCGACTTCTGGTGACTGCGTGGACAAATTCTCTCCATTCAGACCTATTTTTGGTCAGATCGCACAGTTGTTCTCAAAGTCATTCAGTAGTTTCTTGATCGTATCTATCCATCTTGTTTTTTTTCGTCCTCTTATTCTGCTTCCCTCCACCTTTCCAAGCATAATCATCTTTTCCAATCCATGCTCTGCACGCATCACATGTCCAAAATATGAGAGCTGCTGTTTGGTGATCATGACCTCTAGGGAGTGGCCTGGTTTAACTTCATCCAACACTGATTTATTGGTTCTTCTTGCAGTCCAAGGAATTCTGAGCAATCTTCTCCAGATCCACAATTCAAAGGAGTCTATTTTCTTTCTTTCACATTTCCTAATTGTCCAACTTTCACAACCATACATTACCACATGGAAGACCATTGCCCTTACTATTCTTATCTTGTTTGACACAGAAAAAAAATAGACCAAATTAAAAGCCCGAGTTAACGGAAAAAAATTAAAAGCCCATGGAAAGGGACAGTTAAAAAAGCATCCATTTGCCGGCAGCTCGGCTAAGCCGGGACAAGCATCTAGTCATCACCCCTCCTGAGAGGAGAAGACTAGGTGATGGCCGCCGGCTGCAGCCGAGTTCTGGCTGTTATATATCAGTCAGACCTGTAGCCATCGGCTGCAGCAGCAACCGACAAGTACGAAGGCTGCTTGCTATTGTGATTGTGTTTATAATAGAATAAATTCTGGAACCGACAGTAGCCGAACTACATCACTGTCTATTAGAGTATCATAGTTGTATTCTCTGCCGCTGGCTGCTGTCAACTAGAGCAACGGTTCTTAAACTGTGGTCCGCGGACCCCCCGGTCTGCGAAATTATAAAAAATTGTTGCAAACAGTTCAAGAAGACGATGAAAAGGCAAGAAGCGCGGAGCAATAAAAAATACTGTATATTTTTAAGTTCTGTGATTTTTATATAATTTTCGTGATTTTTATGCGCAAGACCATTTATTAAAATAACCAGCGATACATTTTTACCAATATTTATTATAATGTAGTGCCTATGAGAAGAACGACGTAAAATGCCTAGGGTTGGGATGGGGTCCGCAAAAAAATGTTGTTTAAGAGGGGGTCCTCGGACCACATAAGTTTAAGAACCGCTGAACTAGAGTATACAATCTGTGCATTCAGTGATTGCAGCAATGAAAATACCCTCTTCAAATATTATTGTTTTCTACCTTCATCTTTTCATATCTTGTTATCAAAGTAAATAACAACATTAGATAATACATATGGATCTTATGTATATATTATCCCATCAAAAACATCTCATATGTAAAAAAATAAGCCAAGTACAGTATTACCGAAACAGGATATTTGTGAAAATTTAGATCGGTTATTTTGGTTGTTGTTGTTATATCGTATAGATGAAAAATCATACGTAGGGACCCAGGGCCGTCGGTAACGTGTGATATATCTTCGGATTTGTCTCGACGAGAGGAATCTCATGGTATATTACATGGAATCTTATGGTCCCTAACCCCCCGGAGACCGTCTCAAATTTCGTGTAATCGAAGGTTGGCGTGTCATATATCAAACAACTTATCTCGACGAGAGGATTCCCCTGGTAGACCCTCTAACACTTCGGGGACCGTCATCGACGTGTCGCATATCAAACGACTCGGCTAGACGAGAACATTACTATGGTACCCCTTATCAGGCTGTTAACCCATATTACAATTCGATATTTCTGTTTTTTAGATGCCGAAACAGAAAATCACCGAGTGTGCAATTGCTGACTGTGAAGTCAGCACTACTCATTATAAGAGGCACTGTATTGCTGTCCACGAGTTTACAAAATATATCTACACATTCTTCCTGGCGCTTTGCCAGACTTGGTTGTCGACAAAATTCACCTATTCATATTCAGACAACTATATCTCCTTTTATCGACATCCGGACGAACCTGTTAATATTAAAACTGTTTGTACCAACCAATTTCAGTTTACCTCTCCAACAACCGCCTGCAGAATCGCCTATCCGAATATCTCCGTCTCCATTCCCTGCATCGCCTGTCCATATTAATACTCCACCAGCTCCTGTTCTTTCTCCGATTCCAGCTGCAACTTCACCTATTCATGAGGCAAAAGTAGCCGTTCTCCGCTGCCATCACTGACACCGAAAAAAATACGTTTTCCTCCATTCTCGGTAGCTGCAGGTATGTACAATCCAGCTTCAGATCGGCAATTGCACACTCAGTGATTTTCTGTTTCGGCATCTGAAAAACAGAAATATCGAATTGTAATATGGGTACCATAGTAATGTTCACGTCTAGCCGAGTCGTTTGATATGCGACACGTCGATGACGGTCCCCGAAGTGTTAGAGGGTCTACCAGGGGAATCCTCTCGTCGAGATAAGTTGTTTGATATATGACACGCCAACCTTCGATTACACGAAATTTGAGACGGTCTCCGGGGGGTTAGGGACCATAAGATTCCATGTGATATACCATGAGATTCCTCTCGTCGAGACAAATCCGAAGATATATCACACGTTACCGACGGCCCTGGGTCCCTACGTATGATTTTTCATCTATACGATATAAAAAAACCACATTTCATCAATTTAAACTATACTTCACTGACGGTCCTGGGTCCCTACATACAGTATGATTTTTCATCTATACGATATAAAAAAACCACATTTCATCAATTTAAACTAGTATTAGATTACAGTAGTAGCCATTTGCATTACTAATTTAACAACATTAAAACTTATAAATTAGCAACTATAGCCTACTGCAGTGATGGCGAACCTATGACACGCGTGTCAGTGCTGACACGCGAGCTCATTTTTGGTGACACGCATCTTCAAAGATAAAAAATTTCATAATTCCAATATTTGTCTTTCATACCTGCCAGAGTTGGTTATTAATAATAATATTATTATACGGTAATCTCGTTAACGGACGATCGCTACATCTATATTTCTATCTGGTGATTGTCACCAGTACATTACTGAAATTATCCAGTACATTACTGAAATTATTTACAACTATAAAAAAGTATTAAAAACCGTGTACTTGATATGAAATTAAAACCTATTACAAAGGAAATAATTCTGCGATTTATTTTTTGAAGCGGATAGTTACAACCAAAGATCGCATAACGTAACTATCAGTTGAGAGCGAGAGGGAGTATAGTATTAGATTACAGTAGTAGCCATTTGCATTAACTAATTTAACAACATTAAAACTTATAAATTAGCAACTATAGCCTACTGCAGTGATGGCGAGCAGCAGTAGCCGTTCTCCGCTGCCATCACTGACACCAAAAAAATACGTTTTCCTCCATTCTCGGTAGCTGCAGGTATGTACAATCCAGCTTCAGAAACTCTACCAGAGATTATAGGCTTCCGTCGGCTGTTATATCTGGCGGAAGGCCCAATACTGACTCAAAAAAACCAGACAGATATACAATAATTTCCGGAAATTATATCAATACCTAAAACAACAGAATCCATTACAACCATTCTCTGAAGAAACTCTTTCTATGGTGTTTGACGTTCTTATCCGTTGCGGTCTAAAAGGTGACAGCTTAGCTGTGTGGATTAAAGGTGTGAAACGTTTCATTACAAAATTAACTAATCGTCATTATGAAACCGAAGACACGCAAAAAATAGTGATTGAACTATGTGGAGAAATGCCTAGAAGAAAACAGTTAACCGAACGGATAAGAGCGATCAAACGTCGTAGACATTATACAGAACTGCCATAACCTGCAGACAACCGACAGTTCCGATGGATGGAGGAACTACAACCACGTATCAAAACAATCGTAAACCAAGATACGGTGTCAGCAGACAACTTTAGTATTATAATATCATACACAACCTGAAGACAACCGACAGTTCCGATGGATGGAGGAACTACAACCACGTATCGAAACAATCGTAAACCAAGATACGGTGTCAGCAGACAACTTTAGTATTATAATATCATACATGGCAGGTTACATACTACATGTCGGCCACTGTCTCCAGACCATCACCAACTTCAGGACGGTAAAATACGAACAAGGATATCAGTCTAACGTATTTTATATCTCCGACGTGAAGTCCCTCCAAACATCACAGCCAGCATTCAGTATGTCTGCAGAGCTGCAACTGTCCGTGTTTTGTTTCTACTACACAAAAGTACGACCATTTTGGTCTCCAAGCACGGACATCTCCGACGTGAAGTCCCCCCAAACATCACAGCCAGCATTCAGTATGTCTGCAGAGCTGCGACTGTCCGTGTTTTGTTTCTACTACACAAAAGTACGACCATTTTGGTCTCCAAGCACGGACGTTTCTTCATTAATACCGAAGAAACAGCTCTGCAGAAACCTCTACAATTTATCAGGCGGATGATTGCCAGAGAATGACTGACTGATATGCCTCTAAACACTATAGAATACCGGCATGTAGTTGCAACAACGATACATGATAGAATCACAGACGATAACAACTGGAGACGGCTACATGCCGAGATAAATCAGTCATAAGAAACAGCAGTAAGAAGATACAGAATCCAAACGAAGAATAGGACACGGGAAAACCTGCATAGGTTATTTCTAAAGACCTGACATACTGAACGCGACGCGAAGCGAAGCAAGGATGACAGAAAAATTTGCATCCTTCACTTCGCGTTGCACTGCGCCGCAGCCTGTCTACATTGCAATCGAATTATTTCTCGTGTTTCGTGGATTTGCCGATAGAGGTCGTTTGCGGAGTGTGGTTGATTCGTTATTAGAAAGAAGTAATCGTATATTATCGGTATTCTTTTAATTTCATTTCATATAGATATGGTCTTTTTGTACCTCTAAAACAAATTCTATATCTGAATCTCAACCACTCGGTTGAACTTTCGCCATTTTCAAGTGTTCTTTCTATTAGTTGATTGCTTCCTTCGCGTCTTCCGCACCGTATTTTCGCGCGTACTGATTGTTCAAAGTTCAACTTTTTCATCCCCTTTCGCGCAGCTATGCGCGTTAACCCTAGCAACCGAACGGGAAAGACACACTATACGCGCATAACCGCGCGAAGTTGCTTTCTTAAGGCTCTTTTACACCAAGTGCAAACGTTGACGTTTGCGCGCGCTTTTGTTATAGCTCCACTCCTTTTATACCATGTATCTATCCATGATTAACCACTTAGCGCAAAAGGGGCGGGACTATGACGAAAGCGCATACAAACGTTAACGTTGCGCTTGGTGTAAAAGAACCTTTATGTTTTGTTCGCATCGCGTTCACTGTGTCATGGCTTTTAGGGTGCGTGTCCATCTGAGAGAAAAACTATTGCGAGATACTCTCGAGAGGGAATTTCGCAGATGGACACATTGACACACTCCTGAGAGTAGCTTGCGGTGTTGTGTCCATTTGTGAAATTCCCTCTCGAGAGTATTTCGCGACAGTTTTTCTCTGAGTTGGGCACTCATCCTAACTCCCATATGATAACATTGGAAAGCGTAGACTAAGATGCCTCAGAAACATGCAGGATTTTCTATAATGAAATGGTGCGTGCGATAAACCTAACTATCATAGGATAACATAGGGAAAAATTTTATACAAGGAAATGTAGCACTACTGGTAATATAGCCTTTACTTCTTTAAATCCTGGAATGGCAGATGCTAAAACGAAATTTGTTTAAGATAGCAAGCAAAACTAATAACGAGAAACATTTACAATATTTGTGTTAAGGTAAGAACGAGAGGCAAACATTTCCAGCACGATGTGAATGATCTTTTTATTCAGTAGTTTTTCATTATTTAAATGAACATTGATAGGTCAGGTTCTTATCTGTTACCATCGAATTGCAGAATATTTTGTTGTCTTTCCTTTTTAATTGATTTATGATACTTGTTTTAATCGGATTTCTTTTTTATTTCTTTTTTTACTATGCTGTATAATAGATATTATAATAAATTACACGTAATATATGTCGAATATGCAGCTGTAAGTAAATCTAATAAAACTACATTTGAAATATTGTTTTTCAAATCGATATCTATCATTTTATAAAGTGCAAAATAAATTTTCGAGAAACGATATTAATATTAAACATATATAAAAGACGATAATATATAAATAATCTACTGTTTAAAAAAAAAAAACGGTGCAGTTCTCTTAAATTTTTCGCCTATAACAACAAATTTATATGTTGAGATTGTACAAATAATAAAAATCTTTTAAGAATAAGGATTAATGTTGAATTTTATTTTCAACAACAAAATTTGTCCAAATTGGAATTTACAGAAATAAATTTCAAATAATTAATAACTTTTTAAATGAAAAAAATAAAAAATAACGTTTTACTCAGAAAGATAAAAAGAAGGAAATAAATAGATTTAAATGAATTTTTATAAAAAGTTGATTTAACTATTTTCCCTGATTTGTTTAGTATTTAATATAAGAAAGATTTTAACTATCCTGATCTTGCCTGAGATGATAATAATTCGTAACGATCATTTTTCATTTAAATATTATTTTCCTTTATAAAATAAATTTTAAGTAATAATTTGTTTTTTTTTTATTAATTGTTGAAAATTTTTTAACATTTAAACGTTCAATAAACGAACGATATTTAATACGATAAACGTTCAACAAACGACGTATATCGATATAAGATCGATAAAATATTAATTGGTGAAAATTTTTTAACATTTAAACGTTCAACAAACGATCGATATTTAATACGATAAACGTTCAACAAACGACGTATATCGATATAAGATCGATAAAATATCGATATTTGAACGCTTTATAACGATCGTATCATATTACCTCATTAAATGCATTCATTTATTAAAATTTAGTTCTCAGTTCAATATAACATATTTTGAGGGGAACTGATTTTATTTAAGAACTGAAATACAAAATAACTCACTATATAGTTATAAAAATTTTTATAATTGAATTTTCCCCGGCCTTCATTGTATATACCAGTATATATTTTTATATGTAGAAGTTTGATTCCATGTTTTTTATTCTGCTATGTGGAACAAGCGAATGTGCAAAATGTAATTACATATAACTCTGCTAAAAAATAAGAAAATTTTGTTTGGAAATTTTGATCAACATTAGATGAAAAATATTATTTATTGTTAATGGGCGAATTTTATTAAAATTAATTAATAAATTTATAAATTATTGTTCGAATAAGAATATTTTTATCTTGTGTCCTGGACAATCACAATCCATTTGTGGTTGTCCAAGACAACCACACATGGATCCAACAACTACATGCATTACAATGCATGTTGTTGTTTGACCACATTGTATTGTACACTACGTTAGGAACTAACAACCACAAATAGATTAGGAAAACATGGATCTCAACAACTACATGGATTGTGAACCATACTGGGAACCACATTTGTGGATAATCACAAATGGATCCCAGCAATTATCCATTTGAGTAGTATGTGAGTGAGATGCTCGATATGATCGTTGTAATCATTAAAATTGTTTCTCAGATAATTTAAAATGAAATAAATAAATACAGTAGCACATAAATTATTATTTATACAGTTTAAGGTAAGTGATTTTATGCATTTTAGAGCATTCTGCTTAAAATTCGATTTTTAGATTAATGAAGATACCTGGACCATACAATAATTGTATTAAATAATTAAATTCCAAAAATTGAACAGAAGTTAATATAATTGAAAATATTCAATAATTTAACTAATGTAAAACGAAATGTATAATTCAGTAATCTTAAATTTAAAAGATTTAATTAGTGAAACAAAGAATTTACGTTTCAGTCATCATTAATGAGTAGATCTATAATAAAATTACAAAAATAAAACTGTGAATTTGGAATGAGATCTTCCTCCCATCACGATTCAATTTGTTCCAATTGCCATTGAAAACAATTGTTTTTAAAAAGATAGTCATACGATAATTTACAAATCCAATAAAATGATACCACTGAATAAATTTCTACATTACCATCTTTCATTCTGGTTTTCCTGTCTGTTACAATTAAACTATTTGCTGAAAAATCTTTTAGCATCTACACTATTAGTCAGAGCACAGATACATTTTAATGCTGCTTCAGCCACATCTGGAAATTTGACTTTTGCCAACAAGATCTGTAAAGAATCTGCTGTACTTCTTTATTTTTCTGAATATAACTACCTTATGACAGGAAAATACTCATATCCCTTCCTATCAAATTACCTACGCTCACATGTCAGAAAAAATGAAATCTTGCTTTTAGTTACTGAGAAAAACTTAGTATTCAATAAGGATTGAATTAAAATGTGAAGAGTGCATTCATCTCCAAAAATTTTCTAATTTTCTCTCGTGCGACTAGAAAGTTTTTAAGATATTTTGGTATGCATTCTGCAAATTGGTTTTTTCATAAGTTTGTTTTTTTTTGTTCATTCCTGCAAGACTCCAACATACCAAAAATGTTTGTAAGCAACCAACGATTTTTGTAACTCGTGAAAGTTTATTTCGGATCATATGTTCAAAAAATAATGTTAGGTTACTTTTTTTTTTTATATTTTACGCCCTCTTTCCAATCTGGGAGATTACTAAAGGGACGGGGCCAGTTCCAACCATGGGCTGTACCCTTTAGTAACCCTTTTTGTGCAGCCCCTAGGTTGGAACTAGCCCCGCCCCCTTAGTAATCTTCCTGATTGGAAAGGGGGGTAAAATATTGTGCTTTTTTGATTGATTTTTTTTTTAAATTTCAAAAATAAATTTTGTTTATGCAATATTCCCATACACAATACAGTACTGCATTACAGTATTTTCTAGTGTCATAGATGTATCGCTTACTACAATTATTATTACAGGTAGGCCTCGATTAGTGCGAATAATTGGTTCCACGAATTTCTCGGACTATTCGAAGTATTAACTATGTAAAATATGGTAATTGGTTTTTGCTTTGTGAGATTCCGGCCATTAGCCAACCTTCAAGATGAATAACGACAATACTAACTTAACACTGTTTAAGAAATATTTATTTTCATATTTTATATCGTTATTCATCATCTAAATTAATAACTTACCAGCTTTTGCTTGAATGTTCGCTTTACTAATCGGTATGCGCTTTTGGTTGCAGTCTTCAATCCATACATTGAATACTTTTCTCAAATGTAATTGTCAGATGATTAATATTTAATTTAGGACCAAAGTAACAGCGAGTTGAATTTTGGCTGTAATGACTCCGGTAATAATAATCAGTCAGTGACTACTGTACTTGGCTTAGAGATTTTAATGAGAAATTTTCATTGCCGTGTCTCTTGATAAAGCATTTTCCACTTTGAACCTAGAGCTCATCATTTAAGTATACAGATAGGCCACGATTAGTGCGAATAATAGGTCCCATGAATTTCTCGCACTATTTGAAGTATTAGCTATATGTAAAATATGGTAATTGGTTCTTGCTTTGTGAGTTCCGGCCATTAGCCAACCTCACGATGAAAAACTATAATACTGACTGTACAAGAAATTGGCTATTAGCCAACCTTGGATGAAATAACCACAATACTAACTTAACACTAACTGTTTAAGAAATATTTGAAGTTAACTCTTAAATAGGTGAGATTCCGGCCATTAGCTAACTTCACAATGAATAACTCTTAAATAGTTAGTGTTAAGTTTATTGTAAATATTTATTTGCATATTTTACATCATTGTTCATCTATATTTTACATCATTGTTCATCATCTAAATTAATAACTCAGGAATTATGTTGTTTCATACCATCATCAAGCCAACCGCCGAATTATCGTGACCACTTTTAAATCATATCATCATCAAACCAACCGCCAAATCAAAACCAAAATAGCGAAGTCTCATACCATCATCAAAATCGAAACCAAAATAGCAAATCGAAAGCGGTTATCATCATCAAACTAACTGCCAAATCAAAACCAAAATAGCGAATCTGTTGTTCATCATCTAAATTAATAACTTACCAGGAATTGCGTCTCATACATCATTGTTCATCATCTAAATTAATAACTTACCAGGAATTGTCATAGCCATCAAAAAACCAACCACCAAATCAAAAGCAGAAGTTGAGCGCCGTTTTTATGTCGCTCAATCACAGATTGTGTCTCATATCATCATCAAACTAACCGCCAAATCAAAACCAAATTTGCATCTCATACCAACATCAATCCAACTTCCAAATTGAAGATATCTTAGAATTATTGTGACCATATTTTACATTATTGTGTTCACCATCTAAATTAATAACTTACCAGGAATTGCGTCTCATACCATCCATCATCTTTAATTATTACTTACCAGGAATTGCGTCTCATATCATCATCAAACCAACCGCCAAACCTACCAGGAATTGCATCTCATACCATCATCAAACCAACTGCCAAATCGTCACAGGAATTGCGTCTCATATCATCATCAAACCAACCGCCAAATCAAAAGGAATTATGTCTCCTCATACATCATCAAACCAACCGCCAAATTCTGTACTGTACTGTATGGTTTCATACCATCATCAAGCCAACCGCCGAATTATCGTGACCACTTTTAAATCATATCATCATCAAACCAACCGCCAAATCAAAACCAAAATAGCGAAGTCTCATACCATCATCAAAATCGAAACCAAAATAGCAAATCGAAAGCGGTTATCATCATCAAACTAACTGCCAAATCAAAACCAAAATAGCGAATCTGTTGTTCATCATCTAAATTAATAACTTACCAGGAATTGCGTCTCATACATCATTGTTCATCATCTAAATTAATAACTTACCAGGAATTGTCCTCATACCATCATCAAAATCGAAACCAAAATAGCAAATCGAAAGCGGTTATCATCATCAAACTAACTGCCAAATCAAAACCAAAATAGCGAATCACAATCATCAAACAAACCGCCAAATTGAAACCAAAATAGCAAATTGAGCGCCACCTGGCTGCCAATTCTGGGTCGAGAATTGAGTGGATAGTCCGATTTGCGAGCATTGCAGCTTTATTGAATCAGTAAATTAGTTCCAGTTAGAACTAAGTTAGCTAAGTTAGCCAATGAGAAATTTTTAACAAGTTTTCTATTTGTTTATTAGCAGAATATGACAGCAAAAGATAACAAAAACAAATTTATATTTGTTTACTAGCAGAATGTGACAGCAAAAGATGATAAAAACAAATTTTTTTTCACAAGTTTTATTTTAAATAAAGACATCAGGTAATAAACAAAAGAAAATAAATAATATGGATAGCACAGCAGTATAATAGGCAAATAATTTTGTAAAGATATCCTTATTTAAAAAAATTTAACCAAGTATGCTTTTATGTCACTCAATCACATCCATTTTTTGCTGTAGCATAATCACTAACCTATTCTTTTTTTCGTTTCCTGTTTTATCATTAAAAATGTTCTTCCTTTCATCCATTTCAATACCTTTTAAAAGAGAAAATTCTGTACTATACTGTATAATAATAAAAATTTAGCTTTATTAGCAATAATGTTTTCAATCCTAAAACAAATCCTTTTCATAAACTAACATTAAAAAAATATCAAACATTCTATTACAGTATTCTAAAATATTCAAAACAAAAAAATTATTGTGTTCTTGTAATACTTGAATGTTTAAACATTCATTTTAGTATTGAAAGAATGCAATAACTTTCTGTTTTGAATTTCTTTTTAGACTAATAGAATGTTTGATGTCCTTTAATAAATGTTAGTACATGTTTAACCTAAAGAGGACTCATTTTAGGTTACTGCTAATAAAACTAAATATTTATATTGAACCTGCTTATGTGATTTTATTCCTTTTGAAATTACAAAGTACAGCAGAATATTCTAAGGAAATTATCATCATCAGTAACAAATATTGTTTAACATTTGGGCAATTTTTTGTACGTAATCACTAGTTTTATTTTATAACATGTGAGAACAATTTTGAATGTTTCCCATTCAAAACTGTTCTCACATGTTCACAAAACATGAGAGAACTATTTTATCATAAAATAGCAATTTATCAACAGATAAAATTTATGACCTGGCTCAAAAATATTTGATGTAATCAATGAAGCATCTATAATTCCATATCTATAATCAATAAAATCAATAAATGCACACAAAAATTTATTATAATAATGTAAATGATAGAAATCTTTAACAAAATGTATATATTGTAGATTGCTACATGACAGTATATGTGATTTTGAATCATATTTGTATTCTAAAATTTGTTTATGAAGATCTATAATAATTTATTGTGTAGCGAAGTTTATATTTATACAAATATAGTTTACACATTACATAGAATTAGATATCTATCTTTTAAAATAGATGTGATTTATGTAAATAGATTACATAAATCAGTTACTATAGAATAATTTTTCACATAGTTTTCAATTGTTCTGTATTTATCTTTTTTCTTCTCAGTGCTATTAGCTTTTTTTTCCATCTCTCAGTCTTAACTTCCAAATCTTCAAAAAGCTAAAATAAAATTTAAAAAAGTTGATCTAATTATCTTGGAAAACATTTTGCCAAAATTTTTCAAAGAAAGAGACTTTTAATAGAAAACTACTTACATTTTCATGTGCCAATTTTTCAGGATCATTTTTCCATACATCGCGCATAGATTTATTCATTCCAGTGTTACTTACAGGTATTTCAGTAGATAGTGGATGATAAACTGACAAACCAAACATAGCTGCTGTATGAATATCTCCATTATTGTCAGATTTCTATTTTAAATAAAAAAGCAGTTTTTATTTTAAGAAATTAATATTATTTGTACATTTTCTAATATAAACTTTTATTTCTTACTTCTGATTTTGTAGTAGAATGCCCTGATACAAAAGAATGCTGAGTAAAATTAGGAGAATTAATTTCTTCAATAGCATGAACACGTTTTATTTGATCAGCAACTGATGCAATATTCGATTTTTGGTTCTGATTGTTGGTAATGGTAGTAGTGGTAGCAGTTGAGATAGTGGTGGTAATAGTATTTTGTAACAAACCTTTCTCTCTCAATTCTGCATCCGCATTAGCTTTTCATAAGAATAAAAATGTGCTTAAATGTTATGCCAGTTTATTCAAAAATATTATATATAAAAAATATCATAAAGCTAAAACAACATATTTTGTTTTATCTATGATATTATAATGTATAAAGTAATATATCCAGCCTTTTAGGCAAATTTTTCATATGATTTTTGCTTGTTTTTAAGAAACATCAAATAAATTTTATAAGAATATTTTCTGCTGTAAGTTTTTACATAAGTACTACTCACAAAGAAAGTTAAAAGACAGAAAATAAAATCAGCGATAAGAGCAGAAAATTAGGCCTATATTCAGTAATTAACATAACTGCAATTCAAATATCCAAAATGAACCACAAAATAATCATAATGGTAATTGGACAAAATGTTATACAAAGAAAAACTTTACCATAAAGTTTTGCATACTATTAGGAAGCATTGAAACAAGTCAAAAATTTCAATGAACATATGGTCTAAATGGTATCGTTTATGAGTTAGGATCCTTTAATTTCTAATCAATAACAATCAAGCTTGCAAAGCACTATTGTCATGTAATGCATCGCTCATCTTACTAACTACTGTACTTCCATGTCTGTTCACCACAGCATGAACATGGCATGCTGTCCTTAAGACCACTGAATCTAAAATGTCAAGGATTAATTGTCTTATAAAATTTATAATGAGGATTAAAGATTTGATCCAATACTATATTTTTTCTTTTATTTCAAAACATTTACTCCAAAATGAAATAAGAGCCATGCTTTGTGATTAGTCATTTCTAAAAAGAAATTGCACATACAGCATTCTTTTCTTTTTATGTACTGCTTAATTGATTATTACTTTTATTATTGTCATTGCTGTAGTTCTTTTATTGTTGATGCTTTTGCCCCTGTCACAATCACAGGAAGTAAAATGAAATAAAACTGATAAATTCACATACACACAGAGAGAGATAGAGATAGAGAAAGTAAAAACAAAAAAACGTTGCAACACTTCCATAACCAGGACAGGACTTGAATCCAGACTTTTAAATTAGAAGCTGGATGTGCTAGCATCTTTTCTATCCAGACTAACTCAATGGAGAAGGGTGCACACAATGTGGACACTGTGATGTTATTGAGTAAAAAGGCAAGTGATGCAATACATGGCAATGGCACTTTGCATGCTTGATTTTGATTGCCTAACTTTAAAAATCCTAACTCGAAAAACATATATTCAAACCATATGTTCATTGACATTTTCAACTTGTTTCAATACCCCCTACTAGTAAGCACTTTACAACAAAGTTTTTTTTCACACTGTATAATGCACTATTATTTCTATTGGGAATCCTAACACATTGATTTCTGATTAAAATATTTATAGTGATATATCAATAGAAAAATAATAATTAAACAAAATAAAACTGTATTAAACCAAACTGATAATTATAGAAGAAAACTATAAAAGATTGCATTATGTATAAATTATTTATATCTTTAATAAACAACAGAAATTATGTTGTATAATAAAATAATAATAAAATCCAAAATTTCTTGGTAAACAACATTACTCATATATATAGCTGAATTATTATTATTATTATTATTGGGAAATATAGTATTTTTACCATTTTTGTTTAAATAGTAATAAAATCATTTCAATTAATACCAGCCACATTTTAAATTATATGCAAAAAATTCCAAATAAAATATATAACAAAATTTTTCATAAACCTATGTGGCATATAATGTGTTAGCATAATGTTGCAAAATAGTAGTGCACCAAAAACTATATAATCAAATCTTTTTTTCTCTGAAGAGGCAGAATAAAATACAATTTCTTGAATTTTAATTTTTTTTTTAAAAATCTTGTTTTATATATTAATACAGTAATAATAATATCTTTTGTTATTTCATAAATATGAAATGCCTATAATTAGTAAAATTTCTTTATAAGATAGACTATCTGATAAAATTTACAGTACAGACCAAATGTTAGTTAATTTAAATAGAAATAATAATAAAATTATTGTGTTCTCATGAATACACAATATTCTACATTGAGAAATTTTCTTACTATGTTTATGTTTAGTAATTGTTGTCTTAATTTTATCTAGGTAAAAAAAAAAATCTAGATAAAATTAAATATTGTAAATATTGGCAATACCTAACTTGCATAAGTAAATTATTCTACAAAATTTTATGCAAGTCAAAACATGTCAGGGTATAACTTATACTGTGTCACAAGAGTTCAAAGTACAAGTACACTTTTAGAAAGGCATTTATTAAGAAAATAACTAGGATAATGTTTAATGGTTTGAGAAATCTAAAAAAAGTATCAATAAGAATAAATTAAATAGAATTTGATATTCTATTTAATTTTTTATTTTTCGGATTGATGATAGTTTTCTTAAGTTGTAAATGTTATTCCAGTTATATTATAAAGCAGGGGTCGGCAACCTTTTTTAGATGTGGGTCAAAATCAACCAAAATGTATGTATTAAGACGACGTTTCGGGCCAGTGATATTTTCATTTTAAAACAGTCTTTTTTGATGAATAATAAGATAAATTTTATTGAGAAAATAATTACAATACGCTTTAAACTTTAAACACAAAAAATTAAAATTATAATCATAATTATTATAAAAATAAACATAACTGAATATTTTCAGTCAAAAAATTAAAATTATAATTATAATTATTATAAAAATAAACATAACTGAATATTTTCAGTTTATTTTTTCATGTATTCTTCAAGTGCTTGTTTCATATTTATTTTTTTATAATTTATTTTTATATATTGTATTTTATTTTTGGAACTCAAGTGGGTCACTTGAAATTATGAAATGGGTCACTCGGTGACCCGCGGGGTCATAGGTTGCCAAGGCCTGCTATAAAGCAACCTAACTAGGAGAATAACTACAAATCAAATATTCAAAACAAATTAATCCCTAGTGCACTAATTTAGAATTAGAATATAATTTTAATAATTATTTTTAAATCAAGATTATGATGCCACTATCTGGTTCAGTAATAATTAATTTTTTTAAATTTGGGCTTAGATGGCACCATTTAATAATTATACTATAATTTAAACTAATTTTCCCAAAATATAATTCTGCCACCATACCAGAATCAAACCAGGACCTTTGATATAATGCCCCAAAAATCTCATTTTGATTCCAGTATAGTGATAAAATTTTATTTCAGAAAAATTAGTTTAAATTATAATATAATTATTAATTATTAAATGGTGCCACCTAAGCCAAAATTTAAAAATTAATTAACTATTAACTCAACAGATGGTGGGACTGTACTTTTGAATTAAAAATTATTATTAAAATTATGGTTTAATTCTAAATTATTATGTTAAGGATTAATTTGGCTTAGAATATTTTATTTGTACTTATCCAGTTATTTTCTTAATTAACTTCCTATTAAAAGTGGCTTATACTTTGAACTGACCAGTGAGTATTTCTACAAAGCTATGTAGTAAAGCAGTTGCTTATCATCTTGAAAGATCTAAATTCAATTCCTAGTCCCATACCTTTAGTTTTTCAGGAGAGAGCCAGGTGTAGGCCCAACTAATTAAATAAAACTAAAAAAATAAGCCCATAAAACACATATACATATGACAAATGATGAAATTAGGAGAACAAATGCTTATATTTGTGTGTTATAGCTTTATATAATAAGCTATAACATAGAGATATAAATATGATCTGAGATCATATTTTTATAATCAATACAATTTTTTTATAAACTAGTAAAAAACTGATTATAAAGATATGATCTATGTTTTTATTTTTAATCAGAGAATTATTATATAAATATGGATCAACATATGTCAGTTCAACATATGTCAGATCTACATAAGTCAGGGATTGTCTGTATAGTATTTGTAAACTTTTATTCAATGTTCTTTGCACCAAAAACTCCAATATTGATATTGTGATCATTTTATGCATATGCTAACTAGTTTTTTATTTTTTGCATAAATCTATATATTTATTAATTTTAGAAATGTGTTAAGTATAAATTATTTGTATTAGAGATAATAGTTTTCTGTTTTTTGTCAATTAGTCAGTTATAATAAACAGTTTATCTATGAATATTGCTTTATCCCATTATACCAATAATATTAAACTCATGGCTTGATATGCTCTTTAACACAGCCAACATTGCATTTATTATAATCACAAGTATATATAAAAGATATTCAGAAAAAATAATTACAACCTTTTTTTCACAAAATATTTGAAAAATCACTTTAAAATGTTCTTATAAATTGTAAAATAAGTTAGTAAAACGCTTTTTTTAATGTAAAACTTCCACTTCAAATTTATAAAAACTGTTATCATTTATACATTGTTTTATAATTTTGTACATGAATTGAGGCATATCATTGAAAGAAATTAAATTGCAAATTATCTGAAGGATTGATTAACTATTTACTTCATATAGAAAACTTTTCTTTTTTCCATAAGGCATTAATTTTATTGCCATCCAACTAACTAAAGATATCTAAAATGCCTATGAAGAGAATGAATTTGAGACCACTGCATTATACTATCTTGTTCTTTAGAGATGTTTCATGGGTGTATTTGTAAAACAAAACTGTTAGTGATTTTAATTACATGATCAAGTTTATGTTTATAGTTATTGTTCAAAGAGTTTGCAGACAAAAATAATTTTTTTTATTGTGTTCATTGGTTGTGTGTGAAAGCTTCTGGATTTGTCAATTGATGACAAATCCAGAAATATGTTCTTTTATAAATTTTTGTGTGAATAATTTGATATTATATTGCAAATAAGAACTAATTCCTTGGTCTCAGGGAACAGATCAAAAGCTAAGAGTAATAATATTTTTTATATCAATAACTGATAGTTCTAAGTCATAGGAATACTTTCCATGAAATACCTTCTGATTCCAAGAATGTAACTTTTGTATATTATCAATGATGGCATTCTTATTATTGTTTCATTTATTCTATAGAGTAAGGGATATATGTTTGGAGTATGCAATATACAATAACAATGAAGTTATGCATCCAAAATATTTTGGTTGGCAAAGAGATATTCTTGTAGTATGTTGATTCTGTTACTGTCTAGATTTATTATATAAATAAGGTCTCATGAGTTTCTTCTGCATAAGGAATAGTTACACTCTCAACAGATGATTTAAGATATATACATTTTGTCTACAACATTCATATTTTGTTTTGGTGATTGCCAACATCTATTTGTGTCCATTATATTATTTCAAAGGAATTGGTAAGAATTGGATGTCATATGTGTTTACACTTTTATACTGTTTTTCCAATTAAATGTGATTTTAAAATAGTTTAATCTGTCTGTGTTTATTTTCTGTAATTTTTATTCAACTTATTCATGTTCAATATACTTGAATATAAGAAGCCAAAAAGTCTCTCTTTCCTGTAGGTTCAACTGTGATTTCATTTTGGAATTTGAAACCAGAAATCCTTTATCATCACTTGTATTTTGCATTTATCAAATTCAAAATCCATACAAATGTCCTTTGAAAATATCAATTAGATAATATAACTTATAGATAGGTAGAAAAAATATAATGGATAGATGAAAGATAATCTAATATCTATCCATGTTTATTTGTGGCTAGTCTTGAATAGTTTTGCTATCTATATAAGAGATGTGAAAGAAAAAATGATTTGTGTTGTTAAGTTTTATAAAGAAACATATTTTCAAAAGTTCAGAATGTTTGAGGGAAGGTTCAGAGCAAGGTAAAACTATAAAGGACTCAGTAAACCTTTCTCGATATATCTCATATACAGTTTAATTAGAGAGACTAGTTTTATTAAAATATAACTTTAAATGCTGTTTTCAATGCAATCATCAAATACTGTAAGAAAATAATTAATGATGGTTATTGCATAGAAGTTTAGCAGATGGATTAAGGTTTGTATGTAATACACTGTAAAATATTTTCTTCAAATTAAGATATGTAGTGTATAGTTGTATATCATTTGAAGATTGCTGTAGAACTAGAGTCAATAACAAGTTGTTCCTTGCATTTCTGCAAATTTCTATGGCAATCTTTTTATTTTTTGTTGAAATATTAGTTTCATCATAGTATATGTTGATTTTTGTCAGCAATACAAAAGTGAGAATTCTCTATAAGGGGATAAGCTTGTGACTGGTCTGTACTATGCAGAATATTTAATAACTATTCTTGGATTTCATTTATCTGATAATATATAGTTGTCCTCAAAAGTTTACACACACTATAAAACATTTGTAGTTTTGTGAATAAAATGAAAACAAACTACACCAAAATTTTCTCCTCAGAATGGGAAATAAATAAATCATTATTTCAAAATAATCTATTTAATTTGCAGAAAATATCACCAAATAAAAAATAATGCACAAAGCAAAAGTATTCACAAACTTTCAATTAAAAACAGTATCATCCACAGAGTGCAAAAAATTTTCATATTTTCATGTAAGTATACTAACAAGGGGAGGTTCAGACATTCGGGTCACCGATTTTTTTGCACACCTGTAGTAGATGTAAATTTTGCACACCTGTAGTAGTCCCCTAAAACAATATAATGTGTGAATAATAAAGTGCACTACTCCAGGATTGTCGAGAAAATCGCACGAGCAATTTTCATATTTTCATGTAAGTATACTAAGAGCTCTTTGAAAGATTCTAGAATTAACAAAAATATAAAAGTGATTGTATTCCTTCTTATTCAGTATACAATAATAATCAGCAAACTAAAGAGCTAAGTAAAGATCTCAGGACCTTCATAAAGTTGGAAATGGCTACAAGATGATCTCCAAGCAAATGATAACTCCAGTTTCAATTATTGTATCAATTATCAAAAAATACATGTCTTATGGTACCATTAACACTTTTCCCATGTCTGGAAGAAGGAAGATCTTTATATCTGGTTCATTCAGGAAAATTGTAAGAGAAGTAAATATCACCCCTAGATTGACTGTCAGAGATATTAAGACTGAATTTTCCAAAGTTGGAACTGATATATCTGAATTAACCATAAGCCATATGTTGTATGATAACGATATAGCTGATCACAGGCCAATGAAGAAGACATTCCTTCACAAATATCATAAGAACAATCAACTGAAGTTTGCCAAACAGTGTGAAGATGATTATTATTATTTCTGAAGCAGTGTTATATAGTGATGAAACAAAAATAGAATTGTTTTGCCATGCTGAAACATGTTATGTTTGGAGAAAAAAGAATGACGTATTTGTAAAAAAAAAACCATCCTTATTGTGAAATATGGTGGTGCAAGTATTGTGCTATGGGATTGTCTTTCAGTAAATGGGACTGGAGATTTAATATATATATATATACATAGCACAATAATTCTCTTGCCTATCAAAAGTTATTAACTGATTATTTGAAGCCATTTGCCAGAAAACTTGGTTTACAGCACAATTGATTATTCCAGTCTGATAATGATCACAAATATTTGTCAAAATCTACACAAAAATGGCTAAAAGAAGAACAAAATCAATGTTTTGGAATGGTCCAATCAAAGTCTGCACCTTAATTCAATAGAGAATCTTTTGCATCATCTGAAAATCAGATGTACACAACAGACATCTTAAAAACTTGAATGAATTGGAACAATTCTGCATTGAAGAATGGTCTAAAATTTCAATTGATACATGTGAAAAGCTTAATAGGTCCTATTCCAATTGTCTTAAAGCAATCATTGCTGTAAAATGCTTATCAACATATTATTAATCCAAGGGTGTGAATACTTTTAATTTGTGTATTATTTTTTGTTTAGTAATATTTTCTGCAAATTAAAATGAATTACCTGTATTTTGAAAAAATGCTTTATTTATTTCCCATTCTGAGAATAATATTTTGATGTAGAATAAATATTTATTAAATCATTTGTTTTTCATTTTATTCAAAAAACCTAAAAACATTTTGTATTGTGTGTAAACTTTTGAGGGCAACTATAAAGAAGGAATAATAGTATTACAGTATTATCTGTACTTGCTTAAATTCTGTAAAATATTGAGTAACCTAGGTGAGAACTTTTTGAATGCAGTCTATTTCTAGCAATTTATAGTTTTGAATTTTAGTGCATTACTTAAGAAAACACAAATATGGTGTTATATTTGTGTATCCTAGCTATATTGATTGTATTCTGAGTTCTACATTAAACCAAATTATATTTTCATTGTGTGTCACTTCTTGAGACTTAAGAGTTAACTAATAATATTCTAGTGATTGTTGTGTTGGAATATCATTGTTAATGGTATTTTGATTATCATCAAAATTTTTGTAGAATGTTTTCTCATTATTTACAAATAAAATAATTTGTTGTTTTATTTCTGAGCATTTCTTACATTATTGCATACATTTTGAATGAATTTAAGTTACAGCTTTTGTGTATTAATGGTCTGAATAATCAAATACATTTTGTTGTTCCTGCTTAGTGATTTACTTTTATATCTATAAAAAGCTTATTAATATTTTAACAATATTTTATTTCTGTTGTCAAACTTCCATTGAGTTTAATTAACTTCAGATTGTGTTATTTTATTAATATATTTCAAAAGACAATATAACCAGGCAGGTTTTTATATTTGTGTATGGTTATTTTTTCTACTTTTTTGTTTTAGATCCAATGACCTAAACTCCTATCACTATTCCACAGAATGCCACAAGAATACTGTTAAAAATACCTGTATATATTCTAATTTTTTGATAAAGTTTAATTTTGAAATCAAGTCTTTTATATGCATAGGATCTATATTGTCAAATTGTTTTAATGCTATTTTATATTCATATTGTAAATGATCCTAGAGTTTTTATTTGTTATCTATATACTGATATTTTGCTATTGGATTCATTATAAAATATTTCCTCACTGAATTAATGTTAAAGCATTTTTCAATTATTGTTGCAATAAATTTGCTTCTTTGTTTTAGTTATACTGGATATTGAAAGTAGATTCTATGTGAAAATTGGATAATGTTAGCCACCAATTGTTTGCTGTATAACATTTAAATGTGGTGATATGTTTTGAGAAGTACATAAATGTTATTTTCTTATTCTAACTTATTACTAAGTATTTATTCAATTTTTAGCTTTATTTCTGTAATATGAATGGATATATGTTTGTTAGTTGCTTCAGTTTATGCTATATGTTGATGAAGTTTCCTGGACTTGATAGCAATTAATCTCCACTGAAACACTGGGGGCTGAATGGTTGATTTTCATTTTATTAAATTCAATGCTTTTCACACTGTATAATATTACTATGATTATTATATTTCAGTTTGGAAAAATAATTGTTTTGAGCAGAGGTTAAATATTAGCTAACAAAAAAAATAGAAATTATTATTTCATTTGATTTTAACAATCTCTTACTTAAAGGGAAATATGATAAAAGTTATTGTAAAAATCAATGTCAAATATCAATTAATTTAAGCAGGGAAAATGGAAAATTATTGTGTACTTATGGAAAAATGTAGTTTCTATGATGCCAATGTTAAGAAATTTTGAAAGTTATTATTTTACCTGCTGCTTTCAATGCTTGTTGTAATTTCAGTTTTAATACTTCTTCTTCTTTCTGAAAAAATAAAAATAAATTTTTAGTATAACATTAGCAGTTAATATTTAATTATGGGTAAGAAGAAAATGATTAGATTATATTGTAGTATGCTCTATAAATATACAATATAATAAATTCTCTATTAATATTTATATACAATATAATCTATCATTATATCATATTACATTATATGATGTTATCATATATAATATAAATTATTATATTGTAAAATTCCAAATATCTATTTAATAAACACAGGCAATCAGTTATTAAGAACTATGCTCAAACATGAAAGTTTAAACTTTATATGAATGAATTTCTCTCATTGTTCTAATGATTCTAATAATTTTCAGACTATACGGTGTTAAACGAGAAGCTAATTTTCACTACAGTTAATCCAAAATTCAAATTTAATATAAATTTGAATATACAGATAGGCCTCGATTAGCGCGACTTAAAAAATTGATACCGTTATTCGGTTAGCGCGAGAAAAGATTCGATTAGTGCGAGTTTTAAATTAAATACATTCAAATTTATATTTATATCAAAAATTTGCACATAACATATTTTTTACAAATATTACTCATATTACTTCTGAATTATCTCTCTCATTGTTCTAATGATTCTAATAATTTTCAGACTATACGGTGTTAAACGAGAAGCTAATTTTCACTACAGTTAATCCAAAATTCAAATTTAATATAAATTTGAATATACAGATAGGCCTCGATTAGCGCGACTTAAAAAATTGATACCGTTATTCGGTTAGCGCGAGAAAAGATTCGATTAGTGCGAGTTGTAAACAATTACTCATATGATGAATTAAAATTTCAAATATAGCAACAGTAATTCAATGAAAAAGCACAACTGTTAAAATCAAAATGTGAATTTGGAATCTTTTATAGATACTTAAAATAGCAATATTTAATTCAGTTGTTTAATGTCTATGGATTGGCAATTAAAACAGGAAATATAATGATAAATGATCATGTTCATTGCAAACTCAATTTAATTTCTTACTTGATTTAGTTTATCAATCAAAATCACTGGAAAATCCAAAGGGAATAGAAGTACATAATTTCCTAGCAGTCTCAATATAATTGTTATTTTTTATTTTTTATTCAGTCTTTCTCTTTTTTTATGTATATAAACACAATGTAAATAAATAAATGGCAAATATTACTTAAACACTGTCATTAATCACTAATATAAGAAAAACAAAATGTTAGGGTACATTTTAAAATACCTCTATAAATTTTTTCTAGATATGTAACTAATTAAAATGCAGGCATTCTTTGAATTATAAACTTAATTCACACAGAAGTTGGTTTGTAAATTGGATACTATTATGTGGTTCCAAAAAATATTGAAATCATTTTATATACTGCATTTTTTTTTTTTTATATATTGCATAATTGGACTAATTAAGAAGTTTTTATTTAAAAGATTTGAACAGAATGTTCTGGTTACTATGTAAGGGATCTTATATTATTGTAATCAGTATGCTTATTATAATCAACACAACCAAAATGCTGATTACAATAATATGTAATTTTGATGATGATGGAGAAATTGAAACAGAAGCAATGGGTTTTTTTATGTAATCTCCACCATCTTGAAATATTACCATAATATCTTAAGTAACCATGTAGTTTTACATTATATTTGTTACTAGAACATTCTGCTATCATAATATTTAAAATTTTTGAAGATTTTTTTGCAATTTCCTAAAATTTGAAAATTATATGGCATATTTGTAAGGACAAAAGTTTGTAATTCGAATGTTCATAACATGAGGAACACTTGTATAATGCTGAATGATAAATTTTGTTTTTCACAGTCTTTTTAGATAGTTATCAAGAAAACTGTGGAAAACAAAAGTTATCATTCAGTAAAGTTATCAAAGAATTTATACGTTAACTATAGAATATATATCATCCATAAAATGTTTCTAAAGGATATAAAAAAATAAATTCTAGTGAAAAACACATGAAAAATAAATGCAGGATATAATTTCATATATATAATAATTGAGTTTTTAAGAATAAATATGTTAACTATAGAATATATATCATCCATAAAACGTTTCTAAAGGATATAAAAAACTAAATTCTAGTGAAAAAACGCGAAAAATAAATGCAGGATATAATTTCATATATATAATAATTGAGTTTTTAAGAATAAATTATTTAACTTCTTTTTACTAAATGCTTATACAGTAAATAAAAAACTGGTACATAGATCTTTTATGTGTAATAACTATTAATAATTGCAGAAAAGATAATCCATATCTAATCTACATTTTTTATTGTCTGATGCCTTATAACCACAATAAAGTAAAAAAATAATTTAATTCAAATTTTAATTAAAAGACAGGAGGAAACAGAACATAATAATCATTGCAGTACTGCTTAATAACTTTGATTAATAAGAATTTTCTCGATTTCTGATGGAATTTAAAAATCTAATATACTAACAAAATCTTTGTTAGTATATTAAATTTTTAAATTCAGAATTCTCAGATTCAGATTTTTAAATTCAGAATTTCTTATTAAAATTTTCAGAATTTTATTAAGAAATGCTGTATTATAATTTGATAAATAATCAACACAATATCTGTTTTAAACTGTAATAATATTCAAAAGCAAATTAAATTATAGAATACTTGAATACTTTAATGAATAATAAATAGTACTTCCAAAAATTAACTGCCAAATCTTATAACCTTTTCTCTCATAATTTCTATGAAATACTGCAATTATTTTATATTCAAAAGCAAATTAAATAATAGAATACTTGAATACTTTAATGAATAATAAATAGTACTTCCAAGAATTAACTGCCAAATCTTATAACCTTTTCTCTCATAATTTCTATGAAATACTGCAATTATCAGATAAAATTGCTTTATATTTTTTTATTCTCAATGTTTTTTTAATCAAGTTTGCATATCTATTAAAGATAATTTCTATTTATTTCAAAACTCTTATAAAGTTAATATTATCTAATATCTGAAATTATCAACATTATACAATTTAAGGTTAATATTAAAGTTTTTTATCAAATAAATCAAATGTCTCATTAATTTAACAGTTTAAACAAAATCAATCATTTAATAATCTATTCATGATGTTTATAAATTAGATGAGTCATGAATGGAGAATTGATTTTGTTATTATATCCAAAAAACTCCTATAACGTAAATTTAAATCCCTATATATCATCAACAAAACAAATGAATAGTCTGTTGATTTCTCTTACACCATAATTACCAATTTCTAAAATATAGATCAGGGCTGTCCACCGGAGTGAGGCAAAGATGTTCATGTGAGGGAGTGTGGTCTGCGGTTTCCCCACCGCCATGATGTAATGGAAACGACCGAATATGTAAGTCAACTTCCCCCAATTTTTAATAATCAAATGAAACATTGGCTTAAAATCAGTGTCATTCTTGAGATTGATTAGCAGATAATGCTGCTTACTACCAAACATTTTGATATCCTAATGTATGAAAGGTGAAATTCTGAAAATTTTTGGTTAAATCTAGAATAAAACATGGTATTAATCAATACATACAACAATTTTTAAAAACTAATGATTAAAACATAGTGTGAGGAATGGTGAGTTAAAGAAAAGGGACTTATCGGAGCGAGGCGACGATGTTCGTGTGAGGGGGTGTGGTCTGCGGTTTCCCCACCGCCATGATGTAATGGAAACGACCGAATATGATTTAATGTTAAAAAATTAGTTAAATTATGATAAAATGAATAGAAAAAATGTTTGTATTAATGTAAATTGTATTAAATTAGGGTTAATCTATTTCTTACTGTTAAAAAAAGATAATAATAATATTAATAATATTAAATACAAAAATTATGTAAAACAGAATGACGCATATAAATGGTGGCGTCCTTCCGGAAAGACACACGATTAAATACGAAAATTATGTAAAACAGAATGACACATATAAATGGTGGCGTCCTTCCGGAAAGACACACGACGATGTTTCTCGTTCTACTTACTGGTGGTAGATACAGTGCCTTTTTTTATTTGTGTATCTTGTCGACTGCGTTTTCATGTAATGATTTTCCAGCAAGAAGCTGCGGAACTGTATGTAAGTTAACATTTGATTTGGTTTTAATAAAAGGTCAGTTTGTAATGGCATCTAACGTTTCTTTTCTGCGAGAGCTGATAGATTTTGAACTGGAGGTTAACATAACATTAAGATGCGACTGAATCGACGAGAGCTGTCGAGGGGCGGGGGAGAGGTCCTGGACCCTCATAATAGGATACCTTATAAGACAATATTTTTTATCAGAAATTTTACCATCTTATTTAGAGTTCTAACACATTAAGCATATTCAGCTTTATGTAGCACTTTTTTTCTTTTGAGTTTCCATATATAAAATTTAATTTTAAATTGAGATTAGCAATTATGACAGTGATATTTTTTTATTTTACAAATTGGTGAAAATATTACATATTCTTGGATGGTGATAATCATAAAAGACAGTGCAGCATCAAAGTTTTATTATTAATTAAATGCTAATATAATGTATAAATACTGTCATTTTTATAATTTTCCTTTATAGAAAATGAACTGCTATTTTTTAATGCATTTTGTATAGATAAAGGTTAAAGTTTTCAACCAAAATGATAGAACATAAAAAGAGTGCCTTGCCAGAGATCACTAAGGCTAATGCTTTTTATAATTTTCCTTTATGGAAAATGAACTGCTATTTTTTAATGCATTTTGTATAGACAAAGGTTAAAATTTTCAACCAAAATGATAGAACATAAAAAGAGTGCCTTGCCAGAGATCACTAAGGCTAATGTTTTTTATGCAACATAATATTTTTAATCAGATATGTGTGATTTCCAAAAGTTGCAATCTATTAGCATGCATTATCAATAATTACCGGTATTTGTCATATGCAATATACTAGTTCCAAGTTAAAACAAGCCTTTATAGCAGGAAAATAATTTTTCCTGCTATAAAGGCTTGTATTAATTTGGTATTAATTAGAAAGCAGGTTGAACTTTATTTATTTGCAATATACTAGATTTACACTTCTGATGATCAATGTCTGTTAGCTGCAAATTGAAACCAAATTAATTTTTTCATTTGATTTTGCTTTTTTCTCTCTTAATTCATAAAGTGGTAATTAATTATGAATTATTAAATGCTTTAAATGTTAAACTCATTATTATCAAATAAGGAAAATTAATTATTATTAATTTTCCTTTTCAGTTTGTGTAAAAATTAGGGGTCACTTACAATCGAGTAAATACTATAAAGTTTATTTATTCAAATTGTGTAAATAGTAATTAAAGCCCTATGTTAAAGTATTCCATCATAAAGAAGAATGACAAAATATGAAATCTAATCACAAATTTAGCATTGTTATTTTTGGTCTCAGTTCTAAAGAAAATAGTTTTTTTGAAGCTTGACATGATTTTGGAACAAAAACTGAAATATGCAATCCTATTCTTTTGTTACATAGTGTTGTTAGAATGCTACTTCTAATTCTATTTCCTATTTTTTTCAATTCTAATAAAGTGAAGAATTATTAATTTATTATTAATAAAGAGCATGTTTGATATTAATTTGAATACAATTTTTTTTATTTTCTTTAATAAATTTTTTATCCAAGTTTATGATCAACTTTCAAAACTATTTTTGAGGAACTGGAAATGATCAAAGAATTGTGTCAGATTTTCATATTTTATTACAATTATTTTGGTTATAAAGTATTAATTTAATATTATATAAAGAAATATTTAATTTTTCTTACCATTTTAGTATTCTGTACACTTGATAACTTTTGCCTAAAACATTAATAACAACATGATTTAAGTTGTTTGAAACTTATTTGAAAATTTATATTGACATTTATTAAAAAGTTAGCTTTAGTGTAAATAATATCAACCTATATGGTGAATGAGATTTTGATCTTGATCGTCGTGATTTTCTTGAATTATAAGAGCGTGAATCACTCTGTGAACTTGATCTAGAAGGTTTACTTCTAGATCGTGATTGGTGTCGGACTGATCGGGAATTATATCTGGAAACATGTTTTCTGCCACCAGAATGAGAACGAGATCTTCTTCTACGAGAATGTTCTCGAGAGCGAGATAGACTTCTATGAATTCGATCTCTTGATCGAGAACGGCTCCTATGAGATCTTTCTTTTGACCGGGATCGACTTTTGTGAGATCTTTCTTTGGATCTGGAACGACTTCTATGAGATCTTTCTTTTGACCAGGATCGGCTTCTATGTGAACGATCTTTGGATCTTGAACGGCTTCTACGAGAATAATCTCGTGATCTGGAACGACTTCTTGAATTACTTCGACTGGATTTGTAATGCTTTCTGTCTGAATTTGAATCATCACTATCTGATGAAGATGTGTATCTGTAAAATAAAAAAATTTTTATCAATAGAAAATTTTAAACTTTCTTACAATTCATCCTATTTTATACTTCAAACAAATTTATAAAACTAAAATAAAAAAAATCAATTTATTAAATTATATGATTATGTACAGGAATTAATAATTTTAATAGAATAATTAATAAACAAAGTATAATTAATTAATAATAATTAATAACAATAAATTTGGAGATAATGGACTTGGAAATCTTTCTATTAGATAAACTTAACCAAAAATAAATTTGGAGATAATGGACTTGGAAATCTTTCTATTAGATAAACTTAACCAAAAAAATTTTTTCAAAGAAAACACTTATTTTCTAAAAATATGTTAAACCAATCTTATAATTCCAAACAAAGGAAACAAATTTTGCTTCATAGAAGAAATAAATTAATCAGTAAATCAATTTTACATCTAATTTAAGTTCATTTTATTCATTAATTTATAAAAACATTGAGATTTTTTAAGTAGAATTTTATATGGATTATTATAATTAGATTTATAACTTTCTAGAATGTTAAATTATATAACATTCTAGAATGTGTGTAGAATCTATGTGTAATTTTCTAAAATGTATAATTTGATATATCATAATAAGTGAATTTTATCATATAGTCTTAAACTCCATTGTGAAATTTTTTAATAATGCAATATTTAAAAATAAATATAATCATTTTATTATTAAATATTGCATATTTATACAATATATATAAACAGATCTATATGGAAACATATTCCATATATACGGTGAAGAAAAACTTTGTCGTAAAATTTTGTGTACTGATAGGGGACCTCGAAACAAGTTGAGAATGTCTAATGAACATATGGTCTAAATGGCAAAGTTTTCGAGTTATAACCCTTTAAAGCTAGCCAATCACTATTGAGTACAAAGCATCACGATGTGTCACATTATGTTGCTCGCCTTCTTACTACCTGGTAATCAGTAGGAGAGAGACGCAATGCAACAAGTTTTGACAATGCGACGCGTCATGACGCTTTATGTACTCGATGGTGACTGGCTAGCTTTAAAGGGTTATAACTCAAAAACTTTGCCATTTAGACCATATGTTCATTAGACATTCTCAACTTGTTTTGAGCTCCCCTATCAGTACACAAAATTTTACGACAAAGTTTTTTTCATCCTGTATATAGATATATTTCATGTGATTGTATATGAAGAATTCAAAAAATTTGTTATATTCATAGGAATTTTATAAATAATTTTTAAAATTTATTGACAATTTATTATATTTAGATTCATATAAATTATATTGGTATAGTTACCATAATTTTATTGCTGAACTAATAATAAAATATTACTACTTCATAAAATATATTT
>AYEL01088432.1:0-39562 GCA_000484575.1 Olivierus martensii
CGAAATTTGAATCGATGTCATCTTTCAGATGTATAAACACGCCTACCAAATTTTGTTTATCTAACACAAGTCTTTCTTGGTGTTGGGATTTTTTTTTCCGTCAGTGTATGTTCTTCAATACGGTCATTCGAGCGCCTTAACGTCCTCAATATCTTTTGTGAATGCTTACAATTGATGACAAGTTCTGAAGTAATTTTATTCAGTTATTCAGGATATATTATTATGAAATTCATAGAAAATTCATATAACTGAAGAAGATGTGATGCCATGCTTTCAAGCCCACATCTTCAATTGTTTTCTGTCTACCATATAAGAAAAGCAAGTGGATTTAGTTCTTGCCAGACATTTTCCTTAAAATATCTCGTAAACAAAACATTGCAGAGCTTTCAAAATTTAAACAGTTGTTCTTTTATGTTCACGCAATACGACTATTAATTTTGAACTCTTTATATAATCCCATTAAAAGATGGCGGCCATCCGAAGTTTAAAAAATTCATAACTTAAAAACTATTTGTCACGCAATAAAAGTTACAGAAATTTTTTTGTAAAAAAAAAGTGGCGATATCATTGGTAAAAGCTTCATAAATATTTTTAGAATAATAAAGCCAAACAAATAGAAAATTTTTTAAATAAACTAAATTATTTTGTGACACATTATTTATCATTTAGCATTGCTATGCTTCGCAATATTATAAAAAAAAAAATATTCGCTTTAAGTCTATATAATTGAAAATTTCTATACTTGAACAGAAATGTGTCAAACGAATCTGCACACCAACATAAAAATTTATATTAAAATTATCTTATAAATAACTCTGTTGATTGAAATATAGGATAAAGCAAACATCGAATTGTAGATGAAGCGGAAGTTAGAAATTATTTAAAAAAAAAAAAAAAAAAGATTACGTAGAATTGTAACTAATGTCATCAAAAAAAAAAAAAAAAGATATTTTTAATATAGGAATCCAATTATAATATGCATTATTATTTAGGATGCTGAACAAGTTTTTCTACATTCTTTCAACATGCATTTTAGGAATAAAGGTTTGTTTCACTTAGATTTTTCCTTGTGAAGGAGGAGTTGAAGATTTCACGTGTCTCTTCTCTGAGAAACAACCAGAGGTGCGTTTTATATTGATACTTCTACTTAACATTGCAAAATTTGCTAAATATTACCAGTAGAATTTAAATATATGTATTTAAAAATATTATAAAGATATAATAATCTGTGACTATTTTTACAGAAAAATAAGATGATATTAATTTTTTTTTAATTTTTTATATCCAGTGATAATGATTTAATGCTATATATTTTTTTAATATTTAAAACTGTTTATAATGTTATATATTACAAAAAATTAATTTGTTAATATTTTGAACTAGATAAAAATATTTCGTACTGTGATTAGTTTAGTTTCAAGCAAAATTGTTCTACTCGAACGTTGTCTAACGATTTATTGCCGCTGTTAAAGCTAATTTATCGAATGAAATGCTATTTTAAACACTAAGAATAATACCAAACTTGTCAAACAAACACTTTACTTAATAAAATTACTTTCTACTTATTTTTACTATTTTTATACTCATTTGACGTATCTTACATCAAATAAAATTTTATATGGACACCATTTCCTCTACGTAGTTTTCTTTCGTTATCATTCTTTCAATTGAGTATTTTTTACAAGAATTGATTAAATAATAAATACCTGAATTATGCTTTTGTATGTAATTTAATTAAACTTAATGTATAAAATCACATATGATTAATAGTGTTGTATTCTATTTAAAGATTGAGAAGGAAAACTTTGTTCATGCTAAAACTAACAGGAAGAGATTTTAGCACGAAAAAATTAAATAGGAGTAACTATTAACTTATAAGGAAATACAAAATTAAGAAGGAAATAACAGACAAACTATTTTTTAATCTTCAGAAATTAAATATAGGAGTTTTAATGGTTTTATTGATTCCAATACGTGTATAATAAGTTATCCTTGATTTTTAATGTCTAATACTATTTTAACTTAACAATATAACCGAAAAAATATTTGAATTTTTTCCTTCTTGTGGATTATTATAACATATCAGAGTTTGAAATAGAAAACCGTGTAAAGTAATTCTATTTAGTACGTAAGTATATCAATTTTTATCATGCTTGAAGTGTTTCTTATCCAAAGAATGAGTTTAAACTGTTAAACAACTTGTTAAAAATGAATTTAGTTAAGTTTAATGTTTAAAATGATGATATTGTATTTATAGTAAGTGATATAAATTATATTTTGATTTAACTGTTTTAACTTAAATACAATTTGGATCCATAATAAACGATTTAGATAAATGTTTGCATGTTTACGTTTTAGTCATTTGTTTATGTGTATGATAGTCAAATTGAGCAGTTATGCACCACTCACAGTTAAGAAAAATAAAGTTGTAGTAGAATTATTCTTTATTTTATATAATCTATGTTAAAATGATGTTATTGAAAGCTTTTTCCTCCAAGAATGTATCTTAGTATCTTCAATAGAATATCATCAAATTCTGGGATATTTGATATAAATTAATGATGGATTTTAAAAAATATGTTAAAATGATGTTATTGAAAGCTTTTCCTCCAAGAATGTATCTTAGTTTCAATAGAATATCATCAAATTCTGGGATATTTGATATAAATTAATGATGGATTTTAAAACATATAATTATACATAGAGGAAAGTTTATATTTTTATAGGATGTCAAATGCTAGAATTTCATCTAGAGAATCCGAATTCGATTCCGAGCATAGTTTTGCATTACCGATGCATCGTTTGAGATTGGAAAATTTCAAATTTTGAACTTAAAATCGTCGTTTAAACTGAAAACATTAAATTTTCAAGTAAACCCTATCCTATATTTTACGATTGTCCCGTAAAATATTTTTCTTGCACATATTACAGCGCTGAAGTAAATAGATTCACTATATGACATTTCCATCTATTCAGCTGAATAGTTAGAGAGTGATATAGAGTTCTTTTGGTACTTGGAGAATCTGCTTCAAATCTAGGTAACCACCTCTGATTTTTTCAGTTGTGATGCTGGCTTGTTGAATCCTATTCTTCGATTGATAACCAACATCGTTATGAGTGTAGATAGCTCATGATAGGCGCTGAAACAATCCTGCTTCTTAATAATCTCTAGTTTTGCTTCTTCTATCTAGATTTACATTATTTTTCAACTGGAGATTACTATGTGGGGAACTAATCTAACAACCGCAAAGATTCGATCAATCTGCTCAAACATTTCTAAAAAATTTGGGGTCGTGAGTCCGGAATTGATCCCTAATTCTCCAGGTAATAAAGCCAACACTGTTTTACTGATAAAACTTGAATAGCTTACTTCTCACGAAACTTCTTGGAACGTTTCAATGAGAAGTAAACTCGTAAGAGATAGTTAAATTCTTAATTATAAAAAATTGCAACACTTATCATACAATATTATTCTCGATCTAAAAAAAAAATCACCAAATTTTCATACAATTTTCCTTATTCTTACTTTTTATGTCTGTTTTATCTACTTAGAATATTTACTGATAAAACTTAAATAGTTTACTTTTCAATGGAAACGAGAAAATTACTTCTCACGAACTAAGTTATGTGAGAAGTAATTTTCTTACCTCTCACGAAACTTAGTTTACTTCAATAAACTTTACTATTTAGATAATTTGAGCATAATCAATGTTTTCTCTTCTCTATCTAGCTTATTATGATTTATAAGATTAATATGTTCTGGAAAGTACTGAAATTAATTAAAAACTGTATTTAATATAAAGTAATTACGGATTTGAAGATTTTTAAAATATGTAATAAATATAAAGAAAATCGTTGAAATGCAGTTATCTTTCGATTAGTGTGATTTTTGATATTATGGGTTTTACAACTCAGATAATAACAGTACTAAACTTTGACCCTTATTATGTATAAACTAAAATTTTTTAAAAGATGTGAGCATATGCATCGAAAGTTAATGTGGTTCCAAATGATTTAAGTTAATAACACATGAAACATGAATAGAACATCAATCATTTGCCGAGTCGATAGGTCATCACCCTTTGTTATTCAAATTATACTCTCTGCAGGGACATTTATGGATGCTGATTCTAACATCGAATGAAGCGTGCAAGTCTACTGAAAATTTGAAAAAAAAGCTATTAACTGCTAAAGAAAAATATATGAGGAAAAAAATAAACAATTCAAATTTCGTCATTGAAGTATTTTTCCATAAAATAAATGATGTTTTCACACTTTTTTATATATACATTTTCTTTCCAAGTAGGGCTTTATAACTTTTGATCGAATAAATTTTATATGTAAATTTATAAAAACTGTACAAAAATCTTTCAGTTTAATGCAAAAAAAGTTATAAATTTAGTGCAAATTCTATTGTTCCTGGCCGTCGTGCTGAAATCGAAAAAATAAAATGGAAAATCTCGCACTTTCTAACCTGTTCAGCTATTTATCAATGGGAATTTCATAAAATGATGGTAGGAAAGTGCATTTATGATTGACTTTCAATAAACTTTAGGGAACTCGACCGCTCACCTAATGGTTTTGGTTGACACAGCTACTTTAGAAAGTTTCTTCGGAATATTCCCATTATTATAAATCAAGATCTTAATCTGGAGTGTATATCAAAATTAAGGAATTCTGTTTGGTAAATAAACTCGAAAAGACTTAATGTTATTGTCTTTCTCATTGGATGAGAGAGTAACGACGTTTCGATTAATCGTGTTCAGAGTGTTTTTTTCTTTCTCTTTCTTTCTTTGTTTTTTTTTTAATGTCATTGTCTTTCTCATTGGATGAGAGAGTAACGATGTTTCGATTAATCGTGTTCAGAGTGTTTTTTTCTTTCTCTTTCTTTCTTTGTTTTTTTTAGCGATACGGAGGTTCTAGTACGGTACTTTATCCTCCGATTGCGAGGGTTGGTACGAGGTTTGGATTCGCGGCGGCAGTACCCTCCAGGCGGTCCGGTGTCCGTATGGGGTACCATCGCAGATCCTAGGGACGGATTTGGGCACCGCCAGCAGTCCCGGTTCCGTATAGGGACCCGCGAATGACACCCCAGTGACGGACGCGACAACCACCGAACGATACGAGATGACCCCTTTAGTCGCCTTTTACGACACGCGGGGTCAGACGATAGGTATATTCTAACCCCCAATACCCACATGGGGTTCAGAGTGTTGATAGGCAATGAGTGTGTTAAGGAAACATCTTAGAACTTTGAAGTTCCGCCATTTTTAAATGGTTGCTAACAGATGCAGTATCAAGGTGATTTTTAAGTGATGAAATTTCACTACCAAGTTTCACAAAAAAATCTATTGATCAGTGCAAAAGTTATTAATGGAAGTCAGACACGTGGCAGTTCATAAGCTTCACTTACCATTCATAAAATAGGCTAATAATGAACTAGAACGATATTCATCTGCTTGTCGGCTTCTCATTATTAATCTTTTTTTAATTAATGGCTTCTTCATTTTTTATAATGCTTACAATTTATAATGCTCGTTAATAAATATTTTTTTGCGATTTCTTCGATTATATATAAGATTGGTCTGCATGAAACAATTTATTTCTTATTTTATACTTTGAATTATGTTTTTTTTTTTTTTTATAAATTCAACTCGTGTTTTTGACTTGTAAATTACATTCATCTCCAATTCTAAGAATCAATATAATGTATTTATCATTCAAAATGAGCTTTCTTTCTACAGTTATACAATATTTTATGGATATAATTCAACCGCGTATTCATAAATATAATTTTTAAATATAAATAATATCTAATTTCGTTAAGGTTAACGAATAAATCTTATTTTTTAACATATACTTCCTTATAGACTTTCCTTATGATCATATTTCACCATTTCGAACATTAATAATGGGTTTAAAAATTATATATATAGTTTGAAGGAGAATAATTTCATTACTTGATCAACAATTATATCAGAAATTTTTGATTATTAAATTTTGAATCTAATACCTGTTTTGATTTTTATGTAAATGAGAATAACCGTTATTAACATAACAATGGTTAATGCTAATAAGTTTACTAGGTACGATCTAATTAAAGTTTTTATTTCTCATTTTTTAACCTTGTAATTCATTTGTGGGAGTTGGAATCTTTGACCAAGACCTAAATACCTGTGTCAACGTGAGAACAATGAAACTTAATCAGTTATGCGATAAACGTAAAAGTTTTCTTTTTGTTCGTTTTCGTTGTAGAAGATAATGAGTGCCATAATAAGTATCACGAATTTTTAAATCCTTTAATGTTTCTTTACACATAGATTTAAAGGATCTATGCGTAGAGAACTTTATTAATTTTCATAATAAGTGTTTATGAGTATTAAATTTATCAAAAAATAACCGGCAACCATAGTCTGAGAGAAGTGATATAGAATCTGTCCAGTTACAAATGTCGGACTCCATCCCACTCCAAAAGCAATAAAACAAGTAAAAACAGATTTTTCAATCACTTACATAACTTTTTTACATAAAATACTAAATTTTGGGGATCTTATCTGTCCGAGATTCAAGTTAAATGGCCCTATTAGCCCTCTCTCTCTCTCTCTGGACAACTCTTAGTTATAATAATCTCGTTTTACAAATGTTAAAATATAATAAATATATTTTCAACTCTCTACATCTCATCAATATTGCTTAAAATAAAGAATTGTATAAAAATTAATAATGATTTATTTAATTTATTAAATGTTTAATGATTTAGAATATTTTTAATATAATACATATCAGCGCCAGTTCTAGATATTTTGTCACCTGAGGCAACATTATAACATGGCGCCCTCGTTCAACACACGCACATTAATACATAAACATATCTAATACTTTAGAACCGTGAATGTAATGACGTTAGATACATAATCACTGAGAAATATACAAAAAAACTTGGGTTAGGTTGTGAGACAGTAAACCTAGACTGGGATTATATGCAACTTTTAATGAAAATAAAGTAGTATCTATATTAAAAACAATAAAAATAATAAATAAAGCATATTTGCGATTATGATGTTCTGATTGCGATATGCCAATGCAGGAACACGTGAGAGCAACAAACATTTTGTTTAGATCAGTGGTTCCTAACCTTTTTTGGCCATGCCCCACCTAAGAATCTCTAAAATCCCGATGCCCCCCTGTGAATATAATTTTTATTATTCAAAAATTCAACTCCTATTTATGTGGAGAAATCCTAAAAGGCTATTAACTTGGCCTAAACAGGCTTCCAAAAACATGACATCTATGAAACAGAAAAATAAAAGAACAAAAGGACAGTTGAAGTACTGAGGAAGAAATCACTAAGAAATTGTTAAAAAATAATAATAATATAAATTAATGTGAAAAAACCACAAATAAAGTTTCGCAACTGCTGTGTACATTCTGATTTTAATTTTAATAATGTGTATGTCACAATATACTGTATATATTGCCCCTAAAACCAAAAGAAATGAAAAAAAAATTCATTGTTAACAACTCATTCTCTAATTGCCCCCCTGAAAAATGAAATTGCCCTCTTGTGGGGTCTGCGCCCCACGTTGGGAAATACTGGTTTAGACAGACTGTAAATAATAACAATTTAATTCGCAAATTTGGTTTCTATTTTCCTTGGTAAACATTATCCGTTAGAAAAATACACCATTATGTCTTTGTAGGCCGACTCTACAGCAGGAAATATTGTCGAGATAAATATAATTAAGCTTGTGTGTGAAGTTGTAGCTGCATTTTCGTGCCCTCTCATAATTTTCGCCCTAGATGACTACCTCGCTCGTCTCATCCTATTTATAGATCCGGCGCTGATACATATTTTTTATTTGCATATTTTACGCCCCTTTCCAAACAGGGAAATTATTTTCTAACCACGGGGATCACCGAGCAGGGCCCACGCTGATACATATTAAAATAAGTTCTTATCAAAAGTTTAAAAATGGAAAGTTCATCTTTATCTATATTAATAATCTCTGAAACTGATAAACATATTAATATTTCAAATAGTTTTTTATATATTCTATAATAATATATATATTAGTTATTTATTCTGGAAAGTAAATGCTTATTTTTCTCTCCTTGTTATTATCATCAATAACTGTAATGAAAAATTAATTATGAGGTCTCTTACATCATATTCCATTATAGTAATTAGTTCTCTATTATTATATTAATAAATAATTTGGAGAGTTCGTATATTGGGAGAGAAAAATTATTGATGATGATGATAGCATATCAAACTTTATTATTCGTTTGTTTTTCCTTATGATAGTAAAAAATATAGAATTATTATTATTATATCTCAATGATATCCAATTGAGATATCTATATAATTTTGTGCTGTGTATTAAGGTGCAGTGGCTTAATCTCACTGATTAATACTATAGGAGCAGTGCCGAATTAAATTAGTGCGGGGCCCGATTGGATATTTCTCACGAGGCCCCTCAAAATAAAAAATTTACTTGTATCCAAAGTACTTTCATTTGACAGAACTATTTAGTCATTGGCCACTACATGCCAAAATAAACTTTTTCTCTTATCTGTCAAATTTGAGATTTTGCTGTTGAACCCTTGTAAGTAACCATAGCCTGTCGTCGATAATAAAAACGAAAATACTATAAAAAAAAACACGTGCACTGGCTCTTACAGATTTAATATAGTAATACCCACAGATTACTGATACAGATGGGACACTTCCTATACTTTCAATGGTAACTTTTCAAAATGACGTAGCTATATAAAGAACCAATCATATTATTTCTTCAGAACGTAACATAGATGGTGCTACTAACAGTTAAACGTCATCAACAGAGCCAGGATATGACATCACAAAAATGGCTGTACTTCCTATATACAGTAATCGTTATTGTGAATACTACTTTCTTGATTTATTTCCGATTTTAAGAAGTTAAATGTACTTTTAAAAACAAAACGTTGATTTTTAATCGTGTTTTAGACTTTATACATTCGAAATATTTACAATACAAATTTGATAACAATTTCTTTCCGAATTGTTAAACATTAATGAAACCTGTGTGTTTATATAAATATATTCTATTTTCAAGCTTCAGAAAACAACGTATATTATATTAATATAATTTTATTGAAAATTTATATTTGTACAAACTGAAGTTATATATCAAAAATATATTAATGATATTAAATAATAATAATGAAAACATTTCAAAATAACTAATATACAATACATTTAATAAGCCTAAGCGGATGAGTTCTCTCACTTAATAGAAAATACGATGTATAATAATATAAATTCCAATCTTATTCTTCTTCTTCTTCCTGTTAATATGGAGGATATGACTCATAAATGCCAATCTTCCAAGGTATACTAAATACCTTTTATAAATAACTAACGTTAACTTCGATCCACGAGCTACGATCAAACGTCTTAAGAAAACAAGATGGCTACTAGAAACGAAAGCTGCTTATGGGAAACAGATTACTACGTAATATTATTATTCAATATAGTTCTATATTTTAAAATAATAAAATATCCTTTATTATTTAAATGACTTTGGAAATATTAATACTGGTCCTAATGTCTTGAAAAATTATAAAATTTTTACATTCAAGAAAAAATACACAATCAACTAACTGAGAGGCGCTGTGGTACTGAAATTTCCTTGTTTTTAGCTAAGTGTCCCATCTGTATTAGTAATCTGTGGTAATACCAGTGGCGTACCCAGAATCCTTGGTACCCGGGGCGGCATTTTTTGGTCCCCTCTCTCCCTCCAAAAACACACCTGTTTTAACTTTCAAAACACATTTTCTTAAATAATTTTTAAGAATTGAAAATTATACAAAAATTTTTATACAAATATCTGGTGAATAGTAATGATATTCCATGCTAATGGCCCCCCATTCAGTTTGATGCCCGGGGCGGACCGTATCCCTCCCTCCTTTCTGGGTACGCTACTGCTTAAGACTACTTTGATCCTTGGTGGATCAAAGTAGGTAATAATTATAATTATTATCTTAAAATAAAAATAATTATAATTTCTGAAATAAATGAAATATTATTTAAATGCAACCATGAATGCAATGTTTATGTAGCCTCGGCGTGCTGAATGCAAACTGCCATTCGCCCCGGAACAGCCAACATTTTTCGATCGAAAAAGCCAGAAATTGAAGTCACATAACAAAAATAGTGTACAAGCATATATAGGACGTAAACTATGATCATTTACAACAAAATTTATAATGAGATTGGAATTTAGTTTTCTAAAAGACGCGATTATAAATTTATAATGAGATTGGGATTTAGTTTTCTAAAAGACGCGATTAAAGATTCAAAGTGTGTGAAAAAGTAGTAATGGCAGCACTTCCGGTCCGGTTCGCACATGCGCAGAAACATGAATTCAACACGCGTATTCCTTTATTATACATGATGATGTTACTTCTTCCAACAAATGACAAAAGTGATTGCAGTAACATTGCAAAATAATATAATTATGATATATATGTCATAATCGAGAGATTTTCGTCTTTTTGTTTTGGACAAATTAAATCAACATATGAAAATACACAAAACAGGTTAAATTAATATTTATTTATGAAAATTAAAAGGAACTTTAAAAACATCAATAATTTTGACAAACAGGGTGAATTGATTCATTGTCTCTCCAAAAAAACTATATATCTGATGAATTATATTATATTTTGGGCAGATTTTTGGAATATTTTTTAAAGTGACCTGAACAGTTTTAAATTCTCTGTATATTTATCCAAGAAAAATCAAGTTCTTCATTAAGATCTATGAAGTTTTTTAAATTATTTATTTTAAAATCTTTATAAATTAATTATTGCGATTGGCTATATCTTCATCAATTAACAGTAATAGTTTAGAACCTTCGATAATATTCATGGTAAGAACAGAATTAATGATTCACTTGTTGGATATCATATCATATATATTTTAAAAAATACTCATTTGTTATTCTGCAAATTTCACTTATAACCCATTTCCTATGGCTAAGACTCTTCCGACCTTATATTTACGTGTAAAAATGCGAGTTTCATCTATTTGTCATAAATCCAAGATCAACTAATAACCTATTATTCATTTAAACTGTAAAACTTTTTTCGATATTTTCTGGCAGCATTCACATATGGTATGCGTACTTAATTCTAATTTAAAAAGATTCACTTGCTGTTAATTTATTTAAGTAATCAGAAAATATTTTCAAAATATTAGATAAGAATATATTGGAATCTACAAAAGTAGTGTTAATTTAAATAGAAAAATTTTGCCCACATGTTTCCAAGAGATAAATTAAAATCGATTCATTCACATTCAATTTTTCCAAGAAAAATTTTTCTTTTTTGTGGATCTACAAAAATTAGATGTTCGAAGGCTGGGGTGCAAAAGCCCAGTCTTAATAGGTTTAGGTTAGGTTAATTAAGCCACCATATCACACGAGGGATATATTATATCTGGCCGCGGCCACTTACTTGTACAAAGCCCATCATAGGCTGGCCAACACCCAAGATGAGGTAAACTGGATGGCTGAAAGATTTAATAGGTTTAGGTTAGGTTAATTAAATCACCATATCACACGAGGGATATATTATATCTGGCCGCGGCCACTTACAAAGCCCATCATAGGCTGGCCAACACCCAAGATGAGGTAAACTGGATGGCTGAAAGATGGGTTTCAACGGGCCGAGTCCGGACCCCTCCTGAAAAACTGGAGGTGTGGGAGCCGGATTTGAACCCGGATCCTCCAGGGTGGTAAACAATAGCTTTACCACACGGCCATCCGGCCGGACGCCTTAATAGTAAATCTAAGCCATTATTCTTCGTTTATTACTGATATGGTTTAGTCAATAACAATAACTGATATGGTTTAGTCAAATTCAGAGAATGCCTCCCCATAGACTGCTTCACATGGCCCCTACACAGAGAGTAGGAGGAATAAGACCACGTGGTCTTATGCCTTTTCATGATTTTATTTTGTCTCAATGCAGGGCCCCTTCAAGCGCGGAGCCCGATTAGATGCAATCGGTCCAATCGGCTTAGATCTGGCACTGCATAGGAGCATATTAATGAAAGTATTGTTGAAAAAAAATTTTCATATCCATGCTTGGATATAATTCCTATATGGAAAATTAATAATTTAAATATATTTATATATTCTTTGTGTGTAGCATGTTTGATTTATCACTGACATGATCTAACTTATAAATTTATTACGATAAACTTAATTCAAGGAACATAGTTTTTTATATTTATGAAGATTTAAGTATTTTTAGCGTAGAAAAGCTTTATAATTCTATAAAAATGTTTTAAATTTGTTGAACATCGCATAATAATTCATTATTTTTTACTATCATAAGAAAAAAAAGACATAATAAAGCCTGATACGTCATCATCATCATCATCAACAATTTTTCTCTCCCATTTATACGAACTTTTCAAATTATTTCTTAATATAATAGAGAACTAATTACTATAATGGAAAATGGCGTAAGAGAGCTCATAATTAGTTTCTCTAACTAATTTGAACGAGAAAAATATACAAATATTTTCACGGAAGAACATTAGAAACAACGTACTGACCTACATTAATATCTAATGAGGAAGAGTAGAAAGCTACAGAGCGTCAAATTTTCGTGAGACGAAATTCCGATAACTGAAAATAATTATTTTATTGAAAACTTTCATTTTATTTTATTGAAAATTCATTTTATTTATGCTTAGGAATTTTTTAATTTTTCTTATAGCGTGACGAGTAAGATATCAGAAAGCTTTTTTTTTTACATTCGGGAAGCGTAAATATATCGAATTTAAAAAAGAAAACTTTTGCAATATCGTTGCAATGATCAGTAACTTAAAGAAGAAAAAATCAGCATAGTTAAATTCCGTTATGCAATAACACTTGAACTAGAAAGTGCAAGGTTTTATTGCGTAACTAAATGTAAAATTTCCTATTAAAATCTCTCTTTTTCTCATCTATGGGCTGAAGGATCGAGTCCTCTTTGAACAAAATGTTTCCACCAAAATTCGATCTCTGGCCATTGTTGACGTAGTCCAGCAGTCGGAGAGATTTGTCCTTTTTCTCAAGGATTGCAACTAACCAGGGCCGGCTCAACATACAATCGAGCAGAGTGCCCACTCAGGGCGCTGATATTTAAGGAGCGCCAAAGGGGCATTTTTTGTTTTATTACAATAATAATAATAAAACAATTGTTTTTTACACATAATTTAAACGATGAGCGGACTGTAAAGTGCGATATTTTTATGAATTTATTTATGTTTTTTATAAATTGACGACTTGAGGGAGCGCTAAAATCTGTAGAGCCGACACTGCAGCCAACTGCTCCTTGGTCTGCCACGTGGACTTATTCCTCCTACTCATCTATGTAGGGGCTATGGGGAGCCATTCTCTGAATTTCACCAAACCATATCAGTTATTGTTTCAGGATAAATTTTATCAGATATTCTTTGTAGTTTATTTCCTGTTTAAATTAAACCATACTTTTCTTACTCGTATTATTGACTTTGTCTTTAAGTATACAATTCATACAACAAAGAATATTCTAAAATATGAAGTTACTTAATAAGGAAACATCTGTTTACACATTTAAATAATTATTTAAGGATCGTGCAAATAAAATTAATAATTTTTGACATGTAAACATTTCTAATTAATTATCAAAACAAGCATGTTAACATTATGCACATAAACTGATAAGAAAATGCCGAAACGTGCTCATTCAAGATAAGAATCGTGAAAATTTCAATTATTTTGAGTAGAAAAGATTAAATTTCATATTTTTTACTTTATATCACGTGGAACACGTGCCTAGTAAAAACATATAACCTTGTAAGTTTCCTCAAACGTAAATTATGGTCATAAATACAGAAATATTTATCCACAGTAAGACATAAATAACAATAGAAGTGGAATCCCCTACGAAATAAAACAGATAATTACAGGAATTACCAAAAGAAAAAATACCGAATTTCGATTGTAATAGAATTTTTTGCATGATTAAATAAAATTCCAAAAATTATAAACCACACACAAGGAAAAAAATTATTTTTCTTTTATGAATTAAATTTGGTTCTAATCTATTCTCATATCTATGGCTTCAAGGTTATTTATCATAAGATTATTATTTTTATTATTATTTGTTTTATTCAAAGCAGTAGTAGTCAAAAATAATTGATTTTTTTTTTGTAAAATATAGCATAGTTTTTATGCTGACACCTATTTTTACGACATTTTAAGATGATATTGGTGCTTCTTTGGAATTGAAACATTGAAACATAGCAAATATATTAATAAAATCTGCATCTCATTTCTTGATTTTTAGTCTTCTTTTTTGACGGAAAGAGAAGTTTATAAATTGACCAATCTTTCGATCTAATCAATAAATTATCGTGAAATCCTATAAATATATTCTATTGTTAAATATGACCTCGAAACAGCAATTTTAACCATAGCTGACATTGAAAGTTTTCATGTATTTCTCTAATAGTAGCGATATTGATCAAGGTATGACTATCAAATAATCCCTCAGAATGATGAAGTATATTTTAATCGCACATACAGTCAATCAAAAAAGTATTGGGACACAACAAACTGTCAATCATTTATTGAAAAAAATCAAATAATCCCTCAGAATGATGAAATATATTTTAATCGCACATATCCAAAATGGCAGACATGTTCATAATCCAAAATATGCGATTAGTTGTTTCCAAACTGCACGTTGTCTTTATGGCACTGTATCTTTTATCTTAGAAAAACAGAATCAAAATATTATTATTTCACTTGTTATTCAACATAAAATTGTATGAAATACGCATTAAATATTCAAATAATATCAAAATGGCAAACATGTTCATAATCGAAAATATGCGATTAGTTGTTTCCAAAATGTACGTTATCTTTATGGCACTGTATCTTTTCTTTCATCTCTTAGAAAAACAGTAACAGAATCAAAAAATATTAATATTTCACTTGTTATTCAACATAAAATTGTATGAAATACGCATTAAATATTCAAATAATATCACGCTATTCTTGCTATTCAGCACATACGAAGGTGGATACAATTATTCTGCTCACATCTCTAGATGGAGACAATAAAACTAGACAGAAAAAAAAAAAAACTATTTTCAGGAGTTCTAATGAGCCATAACCTTATCATTATGCAGATTTCATAACAGACAACTATTTAGATAGAGTTTGTTATCCGTTGTTGGCATTTATCCAGACAGTTTCATCATGGCGCCAAAATTTCGCGAATTTATACGAAAGAAAGGAAAAATAAAGATGGGAATTTACTTCTGTTAAGTAAATCATTCTATTTTTATATTTTACAAGTTTAAATCTATTTTAAACATCATGATTCAGTCTCTAGTTACTTAATACACATTAAATACGTTTAAGAATTAATGATATAAGTTACCATTTCTAGAAAGAAACTGCTTTATATTCATAATTGTTTGTGGACTATCTACACGTATTGTAAGTATAGCTTAATATATTATAGCTTTGTAGTGCTTTAAATAGAATGAAAAATTAGTTATTGTGTGCTAAGATAGAACTTTTTTATCTCTGAATGAATTTCGATGCTTACAATCGACGATAGTTTAAATCTTCTAGGATTAATTCATAATAATCCTCTCGTAAAAATATCAGTAATGTTCCAGGAAGTATTATTATACGGTAATGGTATTGAAATCAGCGAAACAAGAAGCAAGATTAATGTTTTTTATTCAGTCCACATTATTTATAAAGTAGAAATTTTTTAATGCTATCGAAACTTTTTTATTTATTAGTTAATAAAAAATTAAACTTATGTCATAAATCGATAACCATCCTAATGTGTTATCAGTTTCGTGTCAGAATTTTTTTTATTGCAGGGATAAAATTACCTTTGGGAAAATTAAAATTAAATTTTCCCCAATTTTGGGGGGAAAACGAAGAAAAACATTTAATTTCTTTCGTGAAAAATATGAATTTTGTTATAAATATTATTTTTTCGGATATAGCGAGAAGTGTTTTCAAGTTGGTTAAACAAAAATAATTATTTTAACTGGTGAAATAATCATTTTTTGAATTCTTTGCATGAATGGGTTGAATTATTTTCATCAGAATTTTCCTCAAAAATGTTTATTCTAATTTTATATACAGTTTTTTAGATAAACTTTTAATTATTTTTTAATAAAAACTTCTTAATTATAGATACAACTTGCAGATTATCTCTCTTTTCTTTCTTTCAGAAGGATCGTTTATGGGCTTTTTTGGTATAAATATCTGCATCCTATACCAATTTTAAAGAATTAAAAAATTTATTTAGTGTTTTTAAAGTTAATAACTTTTCTTGTTTCGTTATTTTTGCAATAATTTTTAACCATATGGCTATTTGGTGTTTTTAAAGTTAATAACTTTTCTTGTTTCGTTATTTTTGCAATAATTTTTAACCATATCTTTACAATAAATTCATAAAACGTCGGGGATAATTATGACGTAAATAACATAAGATCCGATAACACCATACTATTGTATTTGTGCACCTGGAGCAAAATTTGTATTAAGTGCCTTCCTTAAAAGAATTATATTTTTCCTTGAGGAGTGTTCTCTCTGATAATACCACGTGGATAATACCACAAAACGACCTTCACTATGATATTGTGACACATGAGTATGAGTCTTGTGATTCTAGGAAAAAATAAACATCTGTTGCGTCTAAATATAATATTTTACACAGAAACACGCAATAATTATCCGATTACACCTTTATATTCATGCAAATGTTTGGTTAATTTTTAGTAATTCAAAATGAGAAGTGTACAAATTCATAATTCCTAAACAGCATAAAATTTTTTGATCGACTAAACAGGTATCCTTACACTGTATATAAATTTTCAAATAAACAGACTTAGAGGTCAATACTGCTGTATATAAAGAAGGAAGTGCGAGGAGATAGGTGGATGAGGATAATCCCGGATGTTTATAATAATTTTGAAATTATGACCACGTGAATAGTGATATATTCCCCTTTAAAATTATGGTTAGATCATTAATTACTGCCTATAAGAGACAGGGCTTTATAGGCAACAATTAATGAAATTATATACATGTGAATAGTGATATATCCATTTAAAATTATGGATATATCGTTAATTACTGCCTATAAATGACAAGTCTTTATAGATAATTAATAATAAATAGGGGGAGGTGCTTCATCGACATTTTTATCCTCAAGTTGAGGCAATCTTTTTCCTTTAATAAGCATTATTTAAGTACTGTAGTATTTAATGCAATGATTAATGAGGAAAGTAAAAACGATAACATGACATATCGAATCTTGTATGAATCATTCAGATATAGTATGCATTAAAATTTTATTTATTAACATACTTGTATATCGAAGACTCCCTGAATAACATATGAAAATTCTTAACAAATTAGATGTGTTATATGATACATAAAAATGTAAAACGCCTCATAATTTATAAAATAATAATATAATTTTATGATTTATCACATATGATAAAACTATGATATATTTCGTTATATTAAATCTCGGTATGCATAATTAAGTGATTTGTGTGCATAAAATAATAAAAATCAGTTATTAGTCACAGAATAAACCTCTGTCTCTAATAAAATTGAATCTGAACGATTGCAAACCATTTAGAAATACTGTATGTATTTTGTATAGAATGAAATTTATACCTGGTCAAGTGTTACTTAACTAGGTACGCGATTCTTTGTAGGGCATTGAAAATATGTAGGATGGTCCGTGATTAAGGTTTAAGAACCTGCACGTGTTGCTACAGTTATGCCAGAAATACGACGTTATAAAAGTGATACAATGTTTTTGTACACTTCAACTATGTGACATGATCCACGTGAGCCACGTGTAGCTGACCTGTATAATATGATATATGTTTCGTAGGATGATGTTGTTGCTACAGTTATGCCAGAAATACGACGCTATAAAAGTGATACAATGTTTTTGTACACTTCAACTATGTGACATTATCCACGTGAGCCACGTGTAGCTGACCTGTATAATATGATATATGTTTCGTAGGATGATGACACTTTTCCTGGCTTCATTGTAAATTTAGGAGGTCATTGCTACTTCCAATAAAGGAGGATGAGGATCGCAAAGATCGATAGTTTAGTATGTTGACATCAGGAGCAATATAATAGTCGCTTTGACATCGAGCACGGTCAAATGTAAGTAAAATAAACGATGTATACAAACATTGATAATGATTCCATTCTGTTAGCGAGAAGTATTTAAATTTTTTCTAAAAACAAAGTCTAAGAGGAGATAGAGATCTAATCTTAAAAAATATTCCATCTATTTAAAGAAGGAGTGAGCGACACTCTTTTTTTTTTTGTCAATGTGGCTTTACTTCTCTCATCTTTCATTATCCGTTTGCACTAGAACTCTCACTGATGCTACTCATTGTCACCTAACTGATTACAGAACTCCTGTTCTCATTAATCATCTAAATTGATTCTACATTCAAGATTTCTACTGATATGGACCTCTTCGACTGAAAATTAGCCGCTTTATAAGTGGCAAAAGTTTTGAAACAGTTGCGATGATTCGTGTTAACAATCGAACTTCAGCTTTGGTAATTACGTAGAGTTAACTTTCGGAAATTCCTTACGCTCTCACTCATCTTTCTGCCTCACTCTCCTGAATAATTTTAATATGTTGACATCTTGACATTTGTCTTATAGATTGAAACAGTTTAGTTAAATATCATTGTCTTAATCTGTTATAAGAACAATTCTTACTTGTGGAGATGATTCTTAAATTGTTCACAGAACGATAGACTATCAGCAGACTGAAAATGATTAAAAATAATATAATAATAATAACACCATTTTTAATTGTAAACTTATACAACGATATTCATTATATTGATAATCATCCCGTATTAATATAATATAAACAGGTTATCAAGGTAATTTAATACAAAATACAAATTCTTAAACACCTTAAGCTGTTAATATAATACCAACAGGATAGAAGATAAGACTGTTAATTTTCAGATAAATAAAGACTCAATATGCCTGTATCATAAAAAGAAAAGTAAAATTTTTGATTAAAATATTCTGTCCGAATGTTTTAAAATTGTATTTTTTGAATACTGTAATTCTGTAAGACTTAAATTTAATATTAAAAAAAATATTAAATATTAATTCTAAGCAACATTAGTTCATTGAAAAATGTCAATGTCATTCATTTAATTGTTTTAATAAAAAAATTTATTTTTTTGAATTTAATTTGGCAACTAATATTATGATTTAATAAAGTATTATATTGTCTACCAATAATTAGTTATTACCGGTCTTACACGTTAATATTCAAGTCATAATTATATGATTCACGAAAGAGATCTTGAAAAAGATACATCAGAAAAATATTTTATTAGTCACGCAATAAGAATTTTACATTACGTAAATATATTACTCAAGTTTTCGATATTAGTTCATTGTCAAAATTGAATTTTTATGATCATTTACACCAGATTAAAGGTTACAAAACTGCCCATAAGGAGTATTATTTTCCGGAAAAAGTTAGTTGGTACTGCAAACAACGTAATTTGGAATGCTCTAATATAGATTTAGTGATCAGAATGATCACGTACGTGACGTAATGTATAAGACGATTATGATGTCATTTATGTAGATACCGAAAATAAGATAGATTCAAGAGCACACTTGACTGATATGACATCATATATTACGTCACAATACGATGGTATTTTTTGTGTTCATTTTTAAAAGGCGATTTTTAAATCCATGCTTTATCTGCAGTTTTATTGATTTCGTTTAAAACTTTCTAATTACAGACTCAATAGAGAAATGGTGTAAAAGATATCTGCTCTATATTGAATATCCCCTGTAGACACGTAGATAATATATATCGTCGTAAAATTTTGTGTACTGATAGGGGACCTCGAAACAAGTCGAAAATGTCTAATGAACATATAGTCTAAATGGCACCGTTTTTGAATTATAACGCTTTAAAGCTAGCCAATTACCATCGAGTACACAAAGCGTCATGATGCGTCACGTTGCCAAGACGCGTTGCATTGCGTCGCTCTACTATTTACTACCGGGTAATAAGAAGGCAAGCGACGCGTCTTAGCAACGCGACGTGTCATGACTCTGAGTTGAAAATGAACTCAAAAACAGTGCCATTTAGACCATATGTTCATTAGATCTTTTCAACTCGTTTCGCGATCCCCTATCAATACACAAAATTTTACGACGAATTATTCCTTCACCCTGTGTATGCACCGTGATATACACTGCACTTATGCTGCAGATAGCTCAAAGCATAAATCTGATCAAACTCAAAAAATGTATCAAGTTATAAACTATTAGTAAAGATAACACGATTTAATCTTTGCAGAGATGTAGTTAGGATAGCATTAATAGAGTTCATTGTAACTGATGCAAAAATTTTATAAATTATAATTTTTTTTTATTAAAATAAAATATTTATGAATGTATAACTGAAACGTTTATATATATATATGTATGTGTGTGTGTGTGTGTGTGTGTTATAGATTCTATTCACATAATAATTTTTTTTTTCTAAATTTAAAAACAGTTTTAATCCTCATATCTCTACGTCTAATACGTTTATGCTATTCAGATTTATCGTTTCTAGTATTATAAATATATGAGGGAGAAGTATCAAATTTATGACATTTATTCTTGTTTCTGTTTTTATTCATCCCTTAAAATATACGGAATTAATTTTTTTTTGTATAAAACTTTGATCTTTTCTTGGATTATGCAAGTTTACATCACTTCCGAATGTAAAATAATAATGCAAAAACTAAATAAATAAATATTATCGTTAAAATCTGTAAAAATAATCTGGAAAATGGATAAAAAAATAATTACAGAAATAGTTTAAATATAATTATCATTAAAATTCGTTTGGAAAATGAGAAATATTAAAAAAAAAAAACGTTACAAAAAAAAATATATCTAAAGTATAATTTATCGAAATGACACTTAATTTGCCGTTTCGCAAGTTTCGTTTTATTTGCGAAACTTGCGAATTAATTTTAAGGACTTTTCCGTAATTAAATTAATGGTAATTAAATTTCAAAACCTAAAATTGTTAAAAAAAAAAAAAAAAAATAGATTTTACAATATTTATAGATTTCTTTATATTTTATAATAAATGCTACTACTACATTTTATTATAAAAGAAAGATTAATTATTTAAACATGTATATAATGTTTATACTTCATTACAAGACTACATTATAGCGATTGGCAGACTGACCAGGGTGTCAGCTTGCCATGACAAGTGGGCCCTGTGGACCCCTGATGAAATGGTCCTCCTTAAAAATTCTTATAAAAATTAAATGATATCTTTATAGTTATGGGTGGGCCCCTTTTCTCCTGGCAACCAAATATTTTTAGACCCAGTCCGCCACTGATTGTAGCCTAAGGCATGATATAAATTTAATGATTGTTTATTCAAGTCTGTTATAGATCTTCTTTAATCAGGCCTATTTATCAATATTTTTTTCCCATTTTGCTTAAGGACAACGCAGCGGTTAGCAAAGATGTCAAACAATAAGTTTGACATCTTTGCTAACCGCTGTGTTACCCTATAACAGTTTGATGCTATGTAAAGTCCGGGAAAAAAATTACATAGACATGATTTCTTACACTGAAAAATAATAGAAAAAGTTCTGATCCACTTTCCGAGAGGACTTAGTTTAGTGACATAGCATCCAAAATTTCCGATATCGATCTAGATCGATCGATATTTTAATTTTAGCACAGATTGACGGGTTAATAATATCGACTTTTTACTTTTTTTTTCCTGTCGAATTTTATCATTAATTTTTGTTTTTGTCTTTGCAAACATAACGCGAAGTGTCCGTCTTTCAGAAAGTCGGTTAATGCTTTATACTACATTATTTTACAAAAATAAAAGCAAAATAAAAACAATTCTAAGAAAAAAAAAAAACGCTCGCAAATTGTTATTTTTAAACATTAGGCTTGTAACAAATTGAAATATTGAACCGGTTGAAATTGCAAAACTGGAAAACGAACTCAGTTTTTGCAATTTCAAATCCAAAATCCAGATTTTTCGGAAATTAAGATATTCATAGAAAAATAGTCTATGATTATTTATTATTATTATTTTCAGGAGAATTCCTCCTGAAAAAAAGATAAATATCCTTTCATTATAACCTAAAATGTGTTATAAATTTCATTTTTGAATAAGGTGGAGTGGAATAAGTGCATATAATTGGTTCTTTTTATTACAAGATAAGCGAAATTTTGCTAGTTGATATTATAGTAATCTACTATTATAAATCTACTATTTAAAAAAAAAGGATAACTATAAAAGTACTATTATCTAATCTACTATTTAAAAAAGGATAACTATAAAATTAAACAACCTATCTTAATGCGGTAAAAAGCATTTGATAACAGATTTGTTCATAATTCTGCTCTTGCCCCGTAGAAAAACCATTCTGCACTTACTCCACTTCACCTTATAAAAATCATCTTCAAATATTTGAAAAACTGATCATTATACATCTATCTTAATGCGGTAAAAAGCATTTGATAACAGATTTATTCATAATTCTGCTCTTGCCCCGTAGAAAAACCATTCTGCATTTACTCCACTTCACCTTATAAAAATCATCTTCAAATATTTGAAAAACTGATCATTATACAGTACTTGTGACATTATTTGTTGCAAGTGACGTCTAAACAGTATCATTTATAAAGATGGCATTAATTTAGAAATATTTTTAATATTTCTGGTCAAAAATAAAAATTTTCTGACAAGATACTGACTTAAGAATTGTGAAATATTCAACATAAATATACTGAATGAATTGCTATTGAATATATTTATCCCATTTCATAAAGTGATCTTGAGTAGAGAGATTTATTGTTTATAATCGCACTACCTAATTACTTTCTGGGTCTTACATACTCTTCTATACTGTTTATTGATAAAAAATCTAACTCAAAATTTACGATTATCTACTACAATCAATTCAAAACACTTTAAAATAGATAATTATTTCTTATATATCTATAACAATCTAAGATCAGTCTGTTTATTTTTTATTTTATCTTCATCTTCTCATACTTTTCATCTTATACATATTTTTTTCTTTTTTTATCTTCTATGAAAGTTTTAAGATCCTAAATCTCTATTAAGCTACAATTATGGATTCTCACAGTAACTGTTTATGTAGGTTAACAGAACACATTTTTGATAAGTAGAAAATAATTACGAAAACAATAAATCTCTCTACTCGAGATCGTCTTGTGAAGTTGGATAAACATATTCGATAGTAATTCATCCAGTATATTTCACAATTCTTGAATCAGTATCTTATTTTTGATCAGAAATATTAAAAATATCTCTAAATTAATGTCATCCTTATAAATGATACCTCTTAGACATCACTTATAAATAATGTTACCGGTATAATGATCAGTTTTTCAAATATTTGAAGATGAAATTTAGGTTATAATTTAAAGGATATTTATCATCTCATAAAAAGATTATAAAACTTGTATTATGCAAAATAAACTGGTTGGATATTTTATAGAATTAAAACAAGATTAATAGCTATTATTCTATTGATATATATTCAAGTTTTAATTACTGAATGTTATCTGCATGTGTTAACCGCATATCCAACAATAGAACAGATAACAAAAATTTCGCATAACCTTTTTAATAATCTGACATGAAACCAGTTTATATTTCCTAGTTGACGACCTTGATATATCGTTTTTAAAATGCGCAAAACTTGCTAAAGTGAATTATTTGCTAGCATAGTCACATGTCGCATGCTAACGTCATTTCAACTCCACGCAATACACGTGGAGGAGCACTTTTTCGAATGAATCCGTTCGAGTATAACAATTTAAAGAGTGTATCAATGCAGAAGCCAACTTATACAAAATAGCTTCCTCGAGAGAATATACTATTGCTAGAGGTAAATTTTTAAATTTTTACTATATATTCTTTAATCTAATCTATTTTAGAATCTGTCACAAAGAAAAAGAGTTAAAGTATCTTTATTCTTAGTTTAGAAACTTGTTTGGTTTTCAGGTTAAAGGATAATTAAAGAAATCGATTAAACGAAAGCACTGTATACTGTCTATCTGAAAATAATAAATAGATAATTAAATAATTAATGAAAAAATATATATATATTTGTATGCTAATTATTTTATATGATTTTTATTTCGAATAATAATAACGTAGCAGTTATTTAGAGCGGGTAATCTTTAACTAAAATTATCGACAATTTTACTGTCGCAACTCGTTACAGTGCTTGGTTACGCACGATGGAATTCTATTGTTGATGTTTATTACTGTAACCATTTTTATATTCGAGTATCTTAGATTATCTTAGTATTTTTCTGAAGCTTTGTTTTGATTCATATACTGTGCTATTTTAACTTATAAATTCGTGAAGTTGTATTTTTTATTTTTTTTAAATAAATTTAAACATTACTATCTTCAAGAAGTAAGTAAATAAGTTATATAGAAAATTTCTAAATTATTATATTTTTAAGTAAGTATATAAGTTTTATAGAAAATTTCTAAATTATTATATTTTAAAATTTATAAAATTTAGTATGAAAAAATTTATAAGGAATGTGAAAAACATTCATCTATAAATAAAATTTTTCTTATTTTTTTAGTGTTTATATTTGTAATATTTTTGATAATTTGCATTTATATTACAAAATAATAAATGCAAATTTATTTATTATTATTTTTTATACATAATTGCTTGTTATGAGTTACTAGTTTGAGATCATTTATAAGTTATGCTCATTTAAATATCAAACAAAATTCCTGTTTGTTTTACTTACGTGGGAACAGTTTTATTTGTACATTTTATATGTCCATTTTTTTCCTTAGATCAACACTCACTTTTCCTGTATTCTTGACATTACATGAATTTTTAAGCAGTTTTTCCTAAGAATCATTAACATATTTTCTCTAAGCTGTCGACCTTACTCCAAAATTAGTGTTTTAATGAGATATTTTTCTGTATAAAGTTAATCCCTAATTAAATTTAAGATAAAGAAAATACAGTACACCCATATAACCAGTTAATACTGCACCCACAGCATTGATTCTTTATTTGCAATATTTGTTTTCTGAACTCATTAATCAACCTGTTTCCTTCTTCAGAGAGGATATACTACAACATATCTTCCATGTTTGAGTTACTGAAGGATAACCAGTAAAGATAACTCAATCTTCTCTCTCAGAACTATTAAATTCGCTATTATTTAATAATATACTGATGGATTTAGTTCAATAACAGAGATCATTCCTGCTTCTTCATATCCTCTTTAAGCTGTTCAATGTCTTGGACGATTAAGAATAATCTAACTCTATAACCACGAAAATACGTGATGCGTTTTTGAAACTTTGTACAGTACTCATCAGAATATTATTCCAGTAAATCAGTATTTGTGCAGTAAATCAAATTTATTATCTACATTATTGTCACTACACTATTATCCTTATGATTTAAAACAGGGATTCTTAACCGTTTTTATTCCATGGACCCTTTTGCCTGTGGTGAAAGCTACGAACCCCTTCTTAGAATAATATTTTTAAATGCACAAAATTAGAATACATTTAACAAAATAAAAAACATGAATACAGTAATATACTATATGTTCTTCTTTCTTAGCACATTGAATAATAATAAAATATATTTAACACAGGGTGAACCAAATGTAGGTAGAGAGAAAATAAGTTTACTGTCCACCTACTTTTGGTTCACCCTGTATACAGGAAACTTCAAGTCACATTTTATTTATTAAAAAATGTCAGTGTGAAGACTGTTGTTGATCACAGATATAACTAATATTAGTGTAATTTATTGCATGTACTTATAAGAGAAGGAAATGCTAGATTTAATTAGCATTTCCTTCTCTTATAAAGTCAGTGAAAATAAAAATGAGTTGATTTTTTCTCATCCAAGCTCACGGAACTCTGGTTAAGAACCCCTGAACTACAACAAACCCCGTAATATGTTTAAAAATTTTTAAATTTTTACAGTATTTTTTGAACTTCAATGTTGTTTAATCCAACATATTTTCACTGAATCGGAAGTTTTGTGCTGTACTTGTACGCTATTTTATAAATTTTTCAGCAAATACAATTTTTAACGTTCGAATATTCGAATTAAAACATAACCTTGAAACATAACATTTTTATGAATAAGAATTTTTTCTAGGCATGCTAACATTCTATGGACGTTTTATTGTTGCCAAGATCATATGATGTAACTACAATTTCACCTTGTGATACTGAAAATTTATATCATTCATTAATTATTAATGACGTCAATAACGCCCTTAACAAAATCGATTTAATATTTTTAATAATACCACTTTGAATCGTGACAAATCGTCAAGGTTGATAAATTAAACGAAGTCATTAAAAAAATTAGGCCCTTAACAAAATCGATTTAATATTTTTAATAATACCTCTTTGAATCGTGACAAATCGTCAAGGTTGATAAATTAAACGAAGTCATTAAAAAAATTAATAAATATATTAATGAGATTTTAAAAATAAAAAATAATGGCACAAATATATATAATTACATATATCGTTCGTTTGCGAGGATAGCTTAAGAAAGAGGAAATATCCTCCAAAATTTGAATGTTGTTCTATAGTTGATTTTTTGTGATATATCTGTGACAGGCATACATAATGCGGCTAAAAGTATCCTTTTCTTGTAATTATTATGGTCGAAAATATCTCAATTCTAAAATTTCTATAGAATGGTTAAATAAGAGAATTTTTCTAAGGAAACAACGGTTATAACGAAGCAAACCATTGTAACCAACATATATAACAATGGTTTGCAACAAAGTTTGTTCAACTAACCATTGTTATAAGTGTTGGTTTGCGATATTTATAACAACGGTTTGCTTCGTTATAACCGTTGTTTCCATAGAAAAAACACTCTTATTTAACCATTCTATGGAAATTTTAGAATTGAGACATTTTCGACAATTCTACCTACAAAAAACAAAGTTTTAAAGGAAATTTTTAAACGTTATTTTATCCGCAGTATGTATGCTGTTAGGGAAATATCATAAATATCAAACTGCAGAACGACATTCAAATTTGTTGCAAACCATTGTTATAAATGGTTATAACAATTGATTTGCAACAAAGTTGTTCTCTAATTTAAAATCCCTTTCTTAAAAGCTGTAACAATAAAAACCTTCAAACAAAAGCAATATACAATATTTATTTTAATAAACAGCGCGCTATTCGATAAAAACTCACTCTCTAATAAAAGCGCAGAAAATTATTGAAATGCTAATAAACAGCGAATTTTTATGCATTTTTAAACTTTCAAATAAGAAATTTGCTTTTTTTTTTTTTTTTTTTTTTTTTTTTTTTTTTTTTTTGTTTTTTTTTTTTTTTTTTTTTTTAATCCTTAATGACATAATTATCGCAGCAAAAATAATAAATTTGCTTTTTACGCAAACAAATATTCGCAAAATGAAAATTTTTTTAATTTACAAATTTGAATAAAACATCCGCAAAATATTTATTCACAAAATAAAAATAATAATAAGAATTGAATTGTCTAATAAACGACGCAATAAAATTCATAAAAAAATAAATAATCGGCGTGCGGTTTATTGTATTTAATTTTTAAATGAACTGGAACACCAACTTTTCAATGTCAGTAAATTTTCTTTTTATAGACAAGCCTCGATTAAAAATTCAAAAAATTAAATTAATTATTTGCATAATTATAATGCATTACTATATTAATTATTATTATCATAATTAATTTCTATGTATGCTATATAATTTTAATATTTCTGTTCAGAAAACTAATTTAATAAATTCGATATAAACATTTTTATCAGTTAAACCATCAATGAGAGAAAGTCTTTTTAATTTGCTGCAACTGAAAATATTTTTTAATAATTTAGTCGTTAGGAACACTGCAAAATATCTAATGCAAACGAATTATCAATATTATAATTTTCATAATTAAGCTTTATTTTATGTTGTCTGCAACTGAATTTAACTGCAAAACTTGCTCTGTCCTTACTTTAAGATGGGAAAAAATCTGTTAAAAAATAAGAAGTTTCTAATTTAGAAAAGGAAGTAAAAAAAAAAAACGAAATTTAGAACAAAATTAATTAATTTTCCCCGCTGAGTTTAAACGATACGTATCAAGAACTTTATAAATATCAAATGGATATTAATTTTTTATAAATTAAAAATTAAGCCACGTATTAAATCGTTGACATCAAATTTTTATTGATATCAATTAATATTTCTAAAGATGTTCCGTATATAAAGCAAGCATAATATTCAGTGTATTTTTTATGCATGATATTGATTAAAAGTTTATTATTTTATGGGGGAATTTTTATCTAAAATTTATTTGAAAAAAAAATAAAATTTTTTCTGGCATACTCGATATATTTTCTTGTATAAAACGTCTATGTTATGCATTTATCGTTTATGCTTCACTAAGCGTAGTCTAAGAAGAACAACTGTACTCGACACACTTAACGAAAGTTCCTTATAATTTTTCTATCCCAAAAAAAAGCAATTTTTTACACGTAATTGAATGGATTTAAACATAAATTGTTAATTTTAACACCAGTTTTCATTAGAAGTTAAAAAAAAAAATGCAAGAAAATTCTACATTTAACGTTTTAAATCGCATAATTTTCGTCTAGTTTCAATTTTTCTTAAGGTTCTATTCAAGAATAAAACAAGTATTTAATTATCGCATATTATAAGTCTGTATGCATAGAATCTTATGTATCTTTTATATAGAATGCATAAGATAAAATCACCTCAACGCATATATATAGGAGGAAAGATGGACAAAAGTTGTCAAGAAGTGTAAGAATTTTCGTTTAGTTTTTTAAAAAATTTTTCTTATGATTATATTCAGGAAGCCTGTATGCATAGGATCTGCATGTATCCTTTACATAGATTGCGTAGGATAAAACCATCTCAATGCATATGTAGAAAGAAAGGCATCAGAAAATTATGTCACCCTTTTTGTAACGTGTTGTAAACAAACGACACTAATTGTTACGAGTTTATTTCCGTCGACATTTAACAAACAAAAATAAAAATCGTAACACAAAATAAGGAAAAAAATCATCTCGTCTAATTAAGTTATCACTTAATTTAATCGTCTTGATAAACAACAATCTGCGTGAAGCTAATACTTTTATTTCCTTCTATTTTTCCTCTATTTTAAATCTTTCTAAACCACTTCCTGGATTGATAAAAATCGCACATGTAGCGTCAAATAGATCACACGGTAAAGTATGTATCATAACAGTTTGTATGACATAAATTATTCATTATTCACGTTTTGTTGCTGTGCCATATTTCACTTTCATTGCAATGATGATATTTATACAGGGTGAAGAAAAACTTCGTCGTAATATTTTGTATACTGATAGGGACCTCGAAACAAGTCGAAAATGTCTAATGAACATATGATCTAAGTGGCACCGTTTTTGAATTGTAATACTTTAAAACTAGCCAATCATTATCGTGTACACAAAGCGTCACGATACGTCGCATTGCATCACTCTCCTACTGACTAACGGGTTAATAAGAAGGCGAGCGACACAATACAACGCGTCTTGGCAACGCGACGCATCGCGAAATGGCACCGTTTTCGAGTTATAACCCTTTAAAGTTAGCCAATCACCATCGAGTACACAAAGCGTCACGATACGTCGCATTGCATCACTCTCCTACTGACTAACGGGTTAATAAGAAGGCGAGAGACACAATACAATGCGTCTTGGCAACGCGATGCATCCTGAAATGGCACCATTTTCGAGTTATAACCCTTTAAAGCTAGCCAATCACCAATTCACCATCGAGTACACAAAGCGTCACTACGCGTCGCATTGCGTTGCTTTCCTACTGACTACCGGGTTAATAAGAAGACGAGTGACACAACGCGACGCGTCTTGGCAACGCGACGCATCCTGAAGTTTTTCTTCACCCTGTATATAAAAAAAATCTATTAAAATATATAAAATATATTAAAATAATAATATTTTTCATAATTATTTATTAATATTTATTATATTTCCGTCGTTAACCAAGATAACACTACTAAACTCGTGTTCCATTGGATTCAATTTTCCAGATGTATTCATGGTGTTATAATTTTTGATTTTTCAATTTGGAGCACAATTTTTTTGGTATTTTTCTATTCACGGTCAAAGATTTCTGGAAACCAGTTTCCTTGGTCATACTCCTCGGGGCATCTTTAAACTGGTCAAAATTTTGTTCTTTATATGTTTGTTGTATGTTAAATATTTTTTTTATGTCTTTAGCATTAAATCGAGAGTACTGTACCATTTATCTGTGCTTTACTAAAAATTTCATAGAAAAATAACCATTATGGATTCTTTTACAAAATCAAAGATTAGTTGACGAGCCACTAGAAATGGGTATTAAAATAATAATATTTTTCATAATTATTTATTAATATTTATTATATTTCAGGTAATAAACATGAATTTATACATAGTGGAAAAAGTTATTTCGGTACGTTTCACACAACTTGGAAGATTGATAGCCCGACGACCTTTCTTCTTTATTGTTGTACCGGTTATAGTTTCTTGTCTGTTATCCCCGGGGTTATATTTTCTTAAACGTGAAAGTGATATTAACTATCTGTTCGGATCTCAAACCGGAAGAGTTAATAGAGACAAGCATATCATAAAGTCGTTGTTTCACGACGATCAATCTAACTATGACTGGACACGAACTGTCGAAAACGATCCGTTTGCTGTCATCATAATCGTATCCGAGGATCAGAGATCTCTTTTGGAAAAACATCACTTCGAAAAGATTTTAAAAATAGGTGAGAACGTTTATTTATTAATTCAAGATATACATTTTTATACGTGGATTTGTTTTATTTGCTATAATACTAGCGGAAGTATACTTTTATAGTAAATAAAACGTTATTTATAGCACAGATCTTACTCAGTGCATACTACTTACTGAAAACTGCTTGGAGGGATGTTTCACTCTACTGGAAAGAGTTGTTATTTTAAAATATTGAAACATAAAATAAGAAAAAAAAAACAAGATATTTTTCTTTCATCTCGGAAGTTATTATGCATTATTCAGTAACTTTAACTGTTTTGCAAGTGCATAACAGACAAACAAGTTTTTATATAGACTGTAAACGTAATATGCAACCCAAAAATCGATTAATCGATGATATGATTCTTCCCGCTACTGCTTTTTTTCATGAATTTTTTTTAATTCCGAAAAAATAGAAATAACGAAATATTTTCATAAATCGAGAATTATTAAAAATGGAATTATTATCTCACGATTAAATCGATTTAGTAAAAATCGATTAATCGATGATATGATTCTTCCCGCTACTGCTTTTTTCATGAATTTTTTTTAATTCCGAGAAAATAGAAATAACGAAATATTTTCATAAATCGAGAATTATTAAAAATGGAATTATTATTTCCGATGTAATAATGCTCCTATTTTATTATTTTTCAACAAGATTATCATATTGATGAACCCAAACAGTTTACACTAATTTTATCAAAATTTATTATTATTTACGCGAGATATTGCATTGCGATCTGCAAACACATTATCAGTTATATTAGTAGTGATGATCTCGTAGAAATTATTTTCAACATACTTGATACCCTAATGGATATCAATAACTTTTATGAATTTCATTCAAATCGGATAAAAACAACACGAGATATTACATTATGAACCTTAAACATATTTCCTATTATATCATCAGTAATTATGATGTTATAGAAATTATTTTCGGCAAATTTGATACCCTAGTATATTGATGGGCAAACTGCGGCCCGTCACGACGATTTGTGCGGCCCGCGGTTCGTGCACAAATGTAAGATTTTTAAAAAAAAATTACCACAAAAATGTTAAATTACATAAAAAAGCAACATAACTATTTAATTAAATTTAGATTTTGTACGCTAAAACGCCCCCTTTAAAAAATTCTGGTGTGTGTCCCACTCAACTTTCCGATATTTTTGAATATATAACAGAGGTGGCCAAGCTGCATGTCACTAACTGGTAAGAGTCATATAGGAAACTCTCAAATACTTGAGAGCCGAAATCAGTTTTTTTTGGGGGGGTCAACGAGAGCCGCATTAGTTTTTCTGGGTAATCTTAACAATAGTCTCGAAATTATTTATTATATATTTCATATGCATTTATTTCAATACTACTCTTTATAATAAATAAACAAATTACAAAAATATATTATTTTTTAAATTAAGTAGATATTTGCTCCATATTAACTATTAACTTTTATGCTGTTGGAGCTACATTGAAGGTACCAAAGAGCCGCATGTGGATCGCTAGCCGCAATTTGGCTACCATTTATATATAACATATTGTATTTTGAACTAATGGTAGTGATAGGGAGCGGGTATGAAAATTCGTTGAATACGGAACGCTGGTTTTCGGCATGGAGCCTATATAGTAACGTTCCTCTACTACAGGGGTGGGCAAACTTTTGAGAGAAAGGGCCATATTGCATCAATGAAATATAGCCTAGAGCCGCACATTCCCAGCGATCCCTTTCCTTCACCATCTGAACACGGGTGTGGGTGTAGCCGGTGGTTGAAAGTGATCCTGTCCTTTAGTAATTTATCTGATTGGAAAGGGACCTAATACAAAATAGCAAAAAAAACCTCCCAAAATCCCCCTTCACCTAATAACTGTTTGAGGTGATAGAATTCTATTAGAAAATTATGAGGCCAAAATAGAAAAATCCTAAGGGGATCCTCATTTGTTGACTAAGATATTATAAAAGGGTGAAATGTTAAAATTAAGCTAATTTTCTTAGTAGATCAGCTTTTATTTTTAACGGCCAATGAAGGCCATTATATGAATTATGGGCTTGAATAATGCCAGCAGACCGAAAAAAGTGAAACGCCCGTTTTCAGAAAAGCTCGGCGGGGTCGAAATTCTTTTAAATTATATATTAAAATTATAATTTAATCATTTAAATTTCAAATAATAATTAAAAACATACCTGTTTAGGAAATTGCACAAATGTTATATATAACACCATGAAATTACGAAAGGTATTGAGTTGATTTAGTGACAAAACACGTGAAATTACGAAAACTATTGAGTTGATTGACTGATAAAATGATTTTATTTGATTTTGAATGTATGTATTGAGATGATTGACTGACAAAGTGATTTTATTTGATTCTGAATGTCTGATTGACTGACAAAACGATTTTATTTGATTTTGCCACCGTGAAATTACGAAAGGTATTGAGTTGACTGACTGACAAAACGATTTTATTTGATTTTGAATGTATTTTGCAACCGATTTTTTATGCAAAGACGTTTATTCTAACAGTTAATCAAATCTATTTTTGTAATAAATGTGGCATTGTAATGACATCTACAGTTTACCATATGAATTATTTTTTATTACTTTCCTAGAAATTATATAAACTATATTGCTGAGATATGGAAGAGATTTGATATTTTTTTATATTAATTTTATTTATCGATAAAATTTTCGGCATTATAGCTATTAGTTGGAGGGCCGCATTAAGTAGTTCCGAGGGCCGCATGCAGCCCGCGGACCGCGGTTTGCCCACCCCTGCTCTACAGTACTATGAATGCTTCTTCTACGGCCGGATGGCCGCGTGGTAAAGCTTCGGCTTACCACCCTGGAGGATCCGGGTTCAAATCCGGGTTTCACACCTCTCAGTATTATCATGAGGGGGTCCGGGCCCGGCCTGTTGAACCCACATCCTTCCATCTGGTTGACCCCATCATGGGTGCTGGCCAGCCTGTGATGGGAGCATCGCCGCCGCTAGATACAGAATATCCTATCAGGATATGGCGACGTAATAAAACTAACCTAACCTATGAATGCTTCTTGTATGAAAGTAAACACACTTTTTTACATACGGCCCGCTAGAGACCTTACAGAAGTCCGTATGTCCCGCGGTCAGAAAAGTTTGCCCACCACTACCCTAGTAGATAGTAATGCCTTATATAAATTTTATTAAAATTGAATAATAATAATGGAAGATATCGTGCTTTGAAAAAATAAACAACAAATAGACCTAATTCATACTTTCTCTTATTTTATAAGGGCCAAAATCATAGTATAAGTATTCTTTAAACTACTTATAAGAACAATATAAATATTTCAATTACTATAGATTAATTCCAGCAAATAAATGTGTTAATCATATGTTTAAATCAAAATTTAAAAGTTTTTAACTAAACAGAACAAAATGTTTTTCATACAGTGAAAAACGTAATTTATAATGAGTTACCATAGGCTAGATTTTTCATAATTAATATTTATATAACAGTGAATCAGAGAGAATAATGCGATACAACGACAATGACACAAATAATAGATTTTACTTTTGGAATTAATGAATTTATTTATAACGAAAAAAAAATTAGAACTATATTTAAATAATAATCGAAAAATTTTCAGAGAGCTCATTTTTTAATATTGCATTATTTTCTTCAATTTAAATTTTATTTGTGACAAATAATATTAATTAATTTCCCCCAAAAAGATTAATTTAACAAACGGTAGATTTAAATTCAAATAAAGAATTTAGATTTGATGTTTGTTAAACATGTTTAAACTACTAAAGACGACATATCACACTATTTTATACCTAAGTAAAATAATAATAATTTATTTGACTTTTAAATATTTAGTAATTATTCAAGATTATATGTCATGATGTCTTTAAAAACCAAAATTTATTTTCTTGAATTTTCTGAAAATATTTCATAATTATTTCTAATTTTTAGCTAAGAATTTACAACTTCGTTCTGTGTTTCGCACATTAACGAATTTCTTCTTCTTTAGTATTCTGCCGAGATTGATAAGTCTAGTAAGCACCATCTTTTTCTCCAAGTCTCTGTCTTGTTCTTCTCCAATGAGTCTCTCTGTCTTGAGCTCTTGCTTTCAGGTCGTTGAAGCTTCCCCTCTCCTTAAGGTCATCGATCATTTTTATTCTTCTTCTTCCTCTCTTCTTGTTTCCTTTCACCATTCCTTCTAATACTTCTTTCATAAGTTTATCCTCTCTAATCACATGTTCAATCCAGTTTGCTTTTCTTCTCTTTATAGTTTCTACTAAAGATCTTTTTTCCCTTTATCTTGTTCAGAATCGGTTCATTTTTCATCTTTTCAGTCCATTTTATCTTTTCCATTCTCCTCTACACCCACATTTCAAAAGTTAACGAACTGTCAAACTTAAAATGCTATGTTTAGCTTATACCATACTCCACTTTTATCTGGTTAAGCAAACTATCTAATCTACATTAAAATAAGCTTGAAACACAATTTTTCAAAGAAAAAAATATGAAAAATTAAACTAAATTGAAACAACAAAACTAATTAAAATTTAATAATTTGAATTATTTAATGTTTTACAAGATATTAATATTCAAAATGCGGAGTGTTAAAATTAATGGAAGCATTAAAATATATACCGTGCGTTTTTCTTGAAACCGAACACACTGAATTTTGGCATCGAGCCAATTCGGAGCGGAATATTAAGCCTTTTTACTACCTATGACGTCATTAAAATGAACATCAATGGCGATAAGAGTTCACTATAACCGAGCTTTCCACGAAACATACAAGTACCCCACTTATCCAGCGATTTTTGTTGTTTGAAAGATACAAGTAGCCACATATTGTTTTCCATGTTGTGACTTCAAGCATGACAGATGAGTAGAGGCTGTACGTCTAGTCCTTGAAGGAACAAGTGACTAGAGTCTACTTCCAAGGCTCTCCCTGGAAATAGAATCTGGTTGTCTGTGCCTTCATGGACAGAGTCTGGGAGGAACTTTGAATCGAAATTCCCTTTTCCCAAGAAAGAACCTCGCACACCTTAGGTCGGCTGAATGTGCATTTCGCGTGGTAGAACTGTATCTTACCATACTGTATTGTAATCCAAATCCCACACCTGTAAGTTTTCAAGATCCGGGCCGAATTCCCTAATCTCTTAATTCTACCATCCTATTGACTCATCATGAGTGTTGATCAGCATATGGTGGGTTCCAAAAGCCAAATAAATTATATCCACTTTGCGAAATGGCAGCTTAACTATATTAATCTAACCTAGATCACCTTAGACAACTGCGGCTTAGATAAGACAATAGCTGCTCTATTTTATTCATGAATCGGTTTAGTTTCAGGAGCCTATACATGTTATTAGATTATGCAGTATTTCGCACGGCAATTGTGTCAAATCACTGAACCGTCCCACTATAAGGATTCGATATATGGAGAACTATTATATTCTGCTGCCCATCAGCACACTGAAGGCCAAAGTGGCACAGTCATTTCCCTTTCCAATAATATAAAATGTATAGAAAAGAAAGGTAGGATTTTTGTAATACCTAAGTCAATGGAGTTAGTTTTCTAATTAGGACGGTTTTAACTTTAAAATTATTAAATGTATGAATCAGGCGACAATTGGTGTGATTTTTAAAAAAGTGGTCTATACTGATCGGGATCCTATTTGCCATACGTAGTATGTTAGGTAGTCTTACCTTGGGTGCAGGCGGGCAATCTGTCCTAACAGCACTTCATATATAACTACAGCTTGAATATCTTTGATATTGATGATGAGTACGGGTAACATCATTACTTTACCTCGGACAATGATTTGACCAGAAAATCGACATGATCATTTCCGAGAACATCTGTACGGTCAAGTTCCCAACGGTGTGTGACAGAAGAAGGATTGTAATGAATGAAATCAATTCTCACCGTTTCCATTGAATCAAATACTTCTGCCATTACCAAAAGATGGCTAATGGATCGGTACGATCATGGAAGATTCCTTATCTTCTTGATTGTAAATAAAATCAGAGCCTTTTACCATTGCTCTGTGAAATAACCGTGCCATAAATAGCATTCGTAGAGATACCAGCGCTATACAATACTGTTTGTGATTTTCATAGTCTGGCACTTTTTCAAGCTCGAAAAGACATCAACTATCTCAAAAAAGCTTAGAGAAAGTCGGAAAAGCAACAAACAGCAATCTTCACTGATTAGCACAGCGTTTTGTTCGATTCATTACTCTGCTCACTAATGAAATACAGCTACTAGAAAGATCATTCATTGAATCGTCCGTGGTTTCATAGAGCAACCGTTGTCCTCTTCCAATGTCTGTACGACAGTGAAACATATTCGCATATAACTTACAGGGAAAGAGTTAAAGTTACTAGTTGAAAATTTTCTCGCAGAACCTTTGTTACAAAGCAGCACTTGTACACGGTGTTTTCCCTTTGAAACTGGAGATTTTTCTCTCACTGATATCCCGCATCGATGCAATTCTGAAACCGTTGAAAGAAGTTTCTCATCATCTTCCTGACAAGAAAATCATCTGGCAGCACCAGTAATCTTTCTATGAGATTTGTTATTACATCTTGCAGATTTAGGAATGATAGATTATCTAAATTACTATTATTTTGAAAATCAGCTGTTAATTATTAAATATTCTTTTCGTATATGCAATTCTTAAGAACTTTGTATTTTTAACAATTTTCTAAAAAGAAATAAATTGGCAAAAAGGAAGCACTTCTGAATTATTAACAGAAGTGAAACTTACTGGTGAAGAAGTGAAAATACTTTTTCACCTCTTCTTAAACATTTTAATTTTTTATTAATAATTTAATGCGTAAACATAAATTTAAAGATATATTTAAGTATAGATATGAAATATATAATACAGTTAAAATACGTTCATCATATGTAATCCAGTTTTCTAACAAAGAGAAGTGAAACTTACTGATGAAGAAGTGAAAATACTTTTTCACCTCTTCTTAAACATTTTAATTCTTTATTAATTATTTAATGCGTAAACATAAATTTAAAGATATATTTTGTGTATAAATATGAAATATATAATACAGTTAAAATACGTTCATCATATGTAATCCAGTTTTCTATCAATTTAATAATAATTAAAAATTTTAGTTTCTGTATATTGAAAAAATTTTTTATTAATATTAATTTTTAGCCAGCAGTTTAATTTTCAGTCACCTTTCTACATCCCTGTATGGAATTTCAACGATAAGGGCTTTCAAAGCTGAACAGAATTTGGAAAATGCATTTGATAAATACCAAAATAAGCAAACTTCCTGCAGATTTATTTTTATGTGTTTGCTACCTTGGAGACAAATGAAAATATACATTTCGTGTTTTCTAAATGCTGTTATAACTATTGTAACCATTTTCGCCATGTCTTCGTGTAAGTATTTATAATTATAATTTAACTTGTAACTTCATAATTAATATCTCCATTTAAATTTCAGCAATTAATGGAGGAGAAGTTGGTTTAATCCTGTATTACTCTTTAACATTGATGATAATTTTTGTTTTTGTAGACTACCATATGGTGCATACAGAAGGTCAGGTAAGTAATAACATATTCGTAATATATATATGTCGTTCTCCAGCATAAAAAGTAATATAACAATTACACTAAATATTGTAAATTAATTATATTATTAAAAATAGTATATTTTTCCAATTTAGATGGGACTTCTTTGATTGGTAACCTTTCTTTGTAACATGTGCTAATTAACTGCCCGAAAATGGCGATAACTATTCTAATATCATAGTATTATATTTTACTTAATCCAATAATATCCAATCAGGAAAGTCAATAGGGAAAACTCTATTTGATATTTCTGATTGGTTATTATTTATCAGCAGATCTTCCAAAATTATTCTAATGAAAATATTTTAATATATCCCGAAATAAATTATTTATTTTTAATATAATGGAATGAATACTTTTATAAAATTTTTATAAAATAAGGAGCATGTATATAAAACCTCGTTAATTTAATATCGATTTTTTCAAGTAACCTTAGTCCTCTTCTTATAGTATAGTTAAATGATTTTAATAATAATTACGATGGACTAATCGATATACAGTTAATTTTTTATTCAAATATTGATTCTGTTCCAGCACTGGAATAATAATCGTCATGCTCGAAATTATTTTGTGATTAATTAATTGGGTAGAATGCCTGCAATTTTAAAAAAAGAGTTGTTCAAAATTCCCGAGAAAAGACTAATAGGCGGGGAGATGACCAATCACTATTACGATTTGAATATATTTTTCAGATACAGGATACACATGTTCCATTATTCCTTTCCCAAAGTAAAGATTGTTTATAAAAATTTTAATTTAATATCGTAATCTGGAGGATTCGGGAAGATTTAATTGTTTTTTATACACCGCTTTCCTACCAATGAGACTAAATTTGCACCCAAAAATGATCCACACCCGTTGTTGGGTCTCCTGTCAGGTAAAAGATAATTTTTACGAACAAATCTGAATCCTGTTTTAAGAATAGTGGAGATGTAAGTTCGAGGAATTGAATCCAAACA